>JADLZL010002567.1:0-232985 GCA_015844335.1 Chrysopogon serrulatus
GTACTACTCAAAAAAAAGTAGTCGCAGTGCTGCTAGCTGCGTATACTACGTACTGTCGTGCTGTACAAAAGTACAAAAGCAACACTATGAAATTGAAAATTATACGGCGTGAAAAGGCCAAACTTGAATAAGTAATGACGATTGGGGGTGCACTATGATACGAAGTACAGTACTCCTATATGTTTTGTTTCATTCATCCCGTGTATATTAGAGGGGAAAAAAAAAACCTTGTTGTCCTTTTCCACCGTCGGTCCAGTCGTGCCTGCCTACTACAGTACGTACTAGTCGTCGTCCGGTTCCGGTCTACCAGGTGTGAACGGATGATGGCGCCGTGCAACTCCTCCCGTGCTGTGCGCAGCAGGCAGGCAAGTGATGAGTCTGTGTGGATGATAGGCACGGGGGCCCGTGTCCCTTGGACAGCAACCCACGGCGATAGGGCCCGGCCTTGTCGTGTACCTTTCCCAGTATCGTAGCTACGTACTCCTACTAGTTGTGGTTGCTCTACGCTACACATGGACATGGACTGTGCGATCTGCGTCACGCGTGCGGGATGCAGATGACGGTTTTTTTTGGCTTGGCTGGCTGCTTGGGCTGGGCACGCGTAATTAAGGGGGTGTTTGGATGGTGTGGAAAAAGTTTTTTTGCATGCCACGCGTCGGAATGTCGGAGGGAAGTCGGAAGGGTGTATCGAATACTAATAAAAAAATAAATTACGAGCTTGTCGAGGAAACAATGAGGCAAAAAAATTTAAGTATAATTAATCCGTCATTAGTAAATGTTTACTGTAGCAGCACATTATCAAATTATGGACTAATTAAACTTAAAAGATTCATCTCATAAAATTATCGCAATCTGTGTAATTAGTTATTTTTTTAGACTATATTTAATCTTTCCTATATATATGATAGATTCGATGGGACAGGGCAAAACATTTGCCGCCCTTATCCAAACACCCCTAAGAAGCGCAATCGTCTCGTCTCGGCGTCGGCGTGACCGCGTGAGTCGGCGGTCAATGCACACCTCCAGATCTCACTCGCGTTCGCGTCATTCTCCTTGATCCATGGCCCATAAGCTCGAGGTAGTGCTGGACCACTCTCTCTAGGGGACGACATACGGCACGGGCACGCCACCGCGGAAGTGCCCTCCCAGGCTTTATTTTAACCCAAACAAACAGTAATAAACACATGGATAACGTAGCTCGGTAGTCGGTACATGCGAGTAGCCTGTCCTAAACCCTGTTGTGTTACAGTTTAATTGGTTGGTTATCAAAATTTACCATTCTAAAAATTTGACATGTCAAAAATTAGATAAAAAAAGTTGCCAAAAATCTGCAAGCCTGTGAGAAATTTGTAAATTTTTTTAGCTAATCAAATAGTAGCCAAAGTCATATAGCTTATTAAATCTTTTGGCGTGGCACATATTGATGACCAACGAATCATACCCGCGCTTACGCCTTGCACGTCGACGGTGCACCGTACCAGATGTTACCGCCATGTTCCGAGCGAGGACACCAATAGAATAGATACGAAACCAAGGCTAACACAAAGAAGGTTTCGTCGTCAGGCGCTACAGAGATTCCATGGGGACCAAAGTAGCCAACTCGCGTGCACTGCACGTCCCAATCCGGCGTAGGAGTACAGCACCAGCTGCAGCAGAGCTTTGAATACGCCATGTGCATCGGACCGCATCGACATTCCACGAGCCTGGTCCACCGAGACATTGCATTTTTTTTCCATTCATGGGCTTTGCTTATCTAGTGGGTGATGATTGAGTGGTGACCACAGCAAATACAGCGTACCGCCCGCCGTACGTGTACACACACACGGGCGGCCGCCACGCCGTGCCGCGACGGACCTGTCGGCCTCGTTAGCGGATACGGTACGGGTTTAAGGGAGCGAAACGGAACGGCAGCCTGCTGCCTCCTCACAATCACAAGTCACAACTCTGTTCTTTTTTTTCTTTTCTTTTTTTTGAGAAAAGTCACAACTCTGCTTGGCAAGGGCTGGGCCGGCCTGGGAACGGGGGAAGCCGAACGGTGTTTGCTTTGGGCTGAATTCTGACATCAAGAAACTGAGGATTAAGCCCAACACATCTATAACTCCTATAATTCTAACCCCCCACTAAGGAATTCTCTAGCCTCTGATTGGTCGAATCCTAAAAAGTGATGTCATATGACATCATCAAATCCGTTACACCCACTAAGCCTCATTTATCTCCCACTTGCTATTTCTTTTGAAATAGAAAAAACTCTTAGCAACCTAAACCAAGTATCATAATTAAAATCCAATTGCACCATAGTGTTCCTCGCAATAAACTCTTCAAAACAAGACCCCACATGGATATATTTCGATAACTTTTTTATAAATTTGAACCGTTTCAAAAATCTAGCAAAACTACATATCATATGGATTGTATATATATAATTTTATAAACAAAAGGTCCTAGAATTTTAAGAGGGGGATGACCCTCAGGTTTAGTAGGGGTAGGGGTTCCAGTAGATGAGATTTGGGTGATGTCCAATTCAAATAATCTATACCATGTATATCAATGGATACGACTTACGCAATTGACCTACTACATCCATATATATGTATCTATTAATTTATAGTTTCGATCATTATAAACTTCTTACATTTCTATTTCATACCCGCAGCAACGCGCGGGGCATCCTACTAGTATTACTTGATGTTAGACTCGGACCAGCATTAGGTTAGAGTGTGCTCTCGCCGCCGCCACCGCCACCGCCATCACCATCGCTGGTCCCCCTCCCTCCTCCTCCCGCGTATCGCCGGAGGTCGGAGGGAGTGGGGATCCATTGTTTTCTAGTAAGTTTTTTCTATTAGATTGAGTCTTTAGGTTTAGGGTTTCTCTATGCCAAGTTTCTTGGTATTGGAGATTTATCTCTTCCTCCTGCTCTTCTCCGCAACGCCGAGGATGTGGGGTGGAATCGTTTTTCTCCATGGTGGGCGTGTTGAAGATGAAGACGGCATCTACGGATCAGCATTTTCATCGACATGACGATATGGAGACTTGTGTTTCTAAACGGCGGCATCAAGGCGGAGATATTACCGTCGCTATGGAATAATTTTCTCCGATCCCTTCATCGTTTTGTTGTGGTTGGATCCGCCACGATGAAGGACTAGGGAGAATAATTTTCGGATCGGTCTTCCTCGTTCTTCGGCAGAGCGAAAAAAAAAAAAAAGGAAGACATAAGGAAGAAGAAGTTTCTCAACTCCGCTGCGGGAATGTTAGCTGTCCGTTGGGCATCTACCCCCGGCGAAAACAATTGTTGCCGAGTATTTGCCACGTGCGGTCATCCATACAAAGCGTCAAATAGGTTTGAGTTTGAGATCCGGAGCTATTCACAGCGTGGGTATAATTTAGATGAATTTCTCGGATATTTGTGTAATCCGAGGAGCGTAATGTGTTGATGTACCCAGCTATTATCTAATATAACTCTTTTTTCGTCATAAAAAAAAAGTATTACTTGATGTTTTAGCACAAAAAAAGGTTTTCCAGTAGTAGCCGAACGGTGTTCGCTTCCGACTGTATGAGTAGACTTGGTTTAGCATAAAAAAAATTGGATGCCCACCCCCCCCCGGCACCCCCCCCCCAAAAAATGTCCGGTTGCTAGCTTTTATGTGGTTCTTGCTTCCGGGGTCCGAAATTTTTCTTTAATAAAAAAAATCGAGGCCAGCTAATTTATTTTTCTTTTGTTTTTTAAAGAAATGGCTGACAGATCAGCATTTCAGATCCAAGCCCACGTGAACAAGGAAGCTTGCAATCATAAGGCAATTAGGACGCGCGCTGAGCTCCTACATCCTCAACGTGGAGAACACCCTCAATATCAATTTCTTCATCATTTCCATGATACCGCAGCTCGTGACGAGCCCGACCAAATAGGTCAATGAATGAAGGCCTCTCACTAAGCAACACCGACACGGTTCGCATGCCAGCAAATTTGACATTTCCAAAACCATCTTTTTCAATTGTACCACCATGGTGTAGGGTTAATAATATATCCATCTAAATCATCCAGAATAATAATGATCATAAAACACTGCTAAATAAATACGTACTGAATACTACCCATGTACAAACTAAACACGAAGTACTAACTACTACCAACTGAATTGGTAATGAAATTACTCACTAACTACATTGGCTAACTAACTAAATAATACTACCTAACTAAGTACTAACTAACTAACAGTACTATCTAACTAACTAAGTACTACCTAACTAACTAAGTACAATTTCTAATACTCACTAACTGCAAGTACAATTTCTAATACTCAGTAACTGCATTGGCTAACTAAGTACTACCTAAATTTGCTACTGCAATTATTTCCTAAGCAAGTACAACCTAACTAACTAAATTTGCTAACTACATTGGCTAACTGACTAAATAGTTTGGCTGTGGTTGGATCTTTTCCTTTCACATACCTGGGGTTACCTATGGGGTTAACCAAGCCACAAGTCAAGGATTATGCTCCACTCATTTGCAGAATTGAAAGAAAGATGACTGCCTCTTCCTAATTCCTGAATCATGCTGGCAGATTGCAACTGGTTAATTCTGTCATCTCGTCTCTACCTACCTATCACATGTGCTCTCTGAAAATCCCTGTCACTGTCATTGACATTATTGACAAGTACAGGAAGAATTGTCTATGGAGGGGCAATGATTTCAAAAATAAAGGCTACAATTTAGCTGCTTGGGATCTAGTGAGGAAGCCCAAGTCTAAAGGGGTGCTGGGAGTCATTAACATCAGTCTTCAAAATGATGCTCTTTTGCTCAAGCAGCTGGATAAGTTCTACAGAAATGAGAATGTGCAATGGGTTAAGCTAATATGGAATAGGTACTATAATGCTGCAGATGCTGTTCCTCATCTTACCAGGGAGAAGGGCTCGTTCTGGTGGAAGGACTTGCTTAGGTTAAGCACTGAGTACAGAGGAATTGCAGTTTGTGCCCCTGGGCTTGGGAACACTGTGGGCTTTTGGGAAGATCTGATTGATGGCAAAATTCATGCTACCATTTATCCCAGATTGCTTGAATTTGCAAAGAACCCCAGGATCTCTCTTCACAAGCTTAAAACTACTAGTAATCTGACTGAGCGCTTCAGAATACCTATGACCAGGGCTGCTTTCAGTGAACTTACTCAATTGCAGAGTGAGCTGGCTAGCCTGCCATATCTCAACTCCTCTGAGAAAGATAGGTGGATTTTTATTTGGGGGCATCAGAAGTACTCCTCTAGCAAATATTATCATCATCACTTTAGAGCATTCACTCCAAACAGATCGGTGCTTTGGATTTGGAAGACCAAATGCGTTCCCAAAGTCAAATTTTTTGGATGGTTGATGCTTAATGATCGGCTAAACACAAGGAATATTCTTAGAAGAAGGAAAAAAATTTTAGAGGATGGATATAATTGTGTCCTTTGCCATGATGGGGTGGAAGAAACAGTTGATCACCTGTTTTTTGAGTGTCCTTCGGCCATTAGTCGTTGGTTTGCCTTGGGCATTGTCTGGGCTGATACTGTTAGCATTCATCAAAGAATCTACATGGCTAAACAGGACTTTGGGCAACCTTTCTTCATGGAAATCTTTCTGATTGGAGCCTGGTGCATTTGGAATGAGAGGAACAAGCTCATCTTTGATAACAAGCCGCCAAGTTTTGCTGCATGGAAAGCTTCTTTCAAGTCCCTAGTTGCTGATCACCTAGTTAGAATGAAATCTAGCTTGCACTCTTCTATTTTGCTTTGGCTGGATGCTCTGTAATTGATAGCTCATAGCTTGTTGTACTTAGGTCCCCCCGCCCTCTCCTATCTCCCTCCTCTCCTCTCTCTCTGTCTAACCACTGGTTAGACCTTTGTAAGTGCTCTTCCCCTTGTACTTTTTTGTGGTTTTTAATATATATCGTGTTGCCGGGGGGCTTTGCTCCACGGTTTTAGTTCAAAAAAAAAATTTACCTGGACAGCAACAGCGGATGCTGCTTCAAGAGGACAAGGGCCAATGCGGTTAGCTGGGGCAGCGGCGGGAGGAGAGGCGGCCCGGCCGGCCGGCCGGCCACCGGGATTTCGCCCCTCGCCGCGGAGGGCGCAGCACGGGGGAGCACGACACGGCGACGAGGGCGGCGGCAGAGCCGCGCGGCGGAACCGCCCTGCGGCGAGAAGCCGCCGTTTCCGCCAAGCGGGGCGGCCATTGGTCGTTTTCAGCGCGGCGCTGCTCCTCGGACGGCGGCGCGGGCGGCTCGGCCTGGGGCCGGGCGTCGGCAGCGCTTCGGGCGAAGCGGGTCGGCGGTGGGCTGGCGCTTTCGAGGCCGGAGCACGGGCAAGCGCGACGCCGAGGCAGCGCAGAGCAGACCCGGACACGGACGGGCGAGGGCGCAGGGCGTGGACGACGACGGCTACGGCGCGGTGGATAGCGAGGGAAAATTGAGAAAGCGCGGAGAGAAAGGGGGAGATTTTGAACCTTAGGTCGGCGCCAAGATCTGCGGCGTCAACCATAGGCGCCGCATGTTACGGCGCCAACCGATGCCACCTCAACGCCACGTCCGCATCCGACGCGGATCGGCAAAAGATGATAGGCGCCACGGATTATGGCGCCGTAGTGTTACCTCGGCGTCTTGTGTTACGGCGCCGAACACCAGGGTCCAAAAACGCAATTTGTAATCTGAGGGGTCCAAAGGAGAAATTAGTTTAAAAAAAGGGCTAAATAGTAAAAAATTAGGGTGGCCAGGCGGCTCTACGACGCCACCGCCGCGCGGCAGAGTAACGTCGGCGCCGTCGCGGCGAGAAGCACGAGAGGCTCTGCCTCGGCGTCGAGTGCTACAAGAGGTCGTTTCTGTCATCACGGCGGCTACAGTGGCCGGCGCGCTCATGTCGCTGGTGCTCGTGTGGCGGACGTGGAGATTCTGCAGGGGGGATATCTACGCCAGGTTCCGCGACAAGGACGGCGGCGAGGGGGCAAAGGATGGACGCCTGGCCGGTGGACCAGCCGGAGGAGGAGGAGGAGGACGCCAAGGCGGCCAACGGCAGAAGGCGTGAGGGGGGGGGGGGGGGCGGCCGGCTTCGGATGGGCCGACTTGGTCGGTCGGGCGGTGCGGTGGCTTGATTCCACTGGGCGGTTTGACTCGTGGCTCCGTTTTCCCACTGCCGACGTGGGGGGGGAGGTACGGATATTTATTCGACCGTCCGATTCGACCGAATTCGTTTAGAGGGGGTTTAGGTCCGTCGTATCCGGGTCCGGATATTTAACATCCGTACCGTATCCGTATCCGACTACTCAAATTGCATATTTATGATGTCGATGTCCAATCGTATCCTATCCGGCATGGATGACACTATCCGTATTCGAATCCGAATCCGGACGTAAATATGAAAACAAATATGGTATCAGTGATATCCGTCCGTATCCGATCCGTTTTCATCCATAGTCCTCCGGGGTCCGGGGTGAGGTGTCAAGTGGGAATGCACACATAGCAGTAGCTTGACTAGTAGTAGTCTAGCTGCGTAGTACTCATGCTGTACAAAAGTACAAAAGCGATACTATGAAAACTATACGGCGTGAAGGCCACCCTTGGAAGAATGACGAGTGGGGTCTACTATACACATCATACAGTATATTTTTGTTGCCTTCACCCATGATAGTAGGAGCCTATACGAGTATTTTCTTTCAATCTCAAATTATAAAACATTTGATTTTTTACTCAACTTTAATTACTTGTTTTATTTAAAAATTTTACATAAATACAGTTAAATTAAAGTGATTTCTAAAGAACTTTTATTAATAAAGTAAACTATAAAAAATAATATTTTGTACAATATTTTAAATAAAACGAATAATCAAATCTACTTCGCGTCTCTAAATAAATATCATTTTACTTCCCGAGAAACAATTATCGATAATTTTAATTTTAATAAATAATAAATATCATCAATTAATATCATAATTAGTATCGAGATCTTTAGATTTAATTTTTTAGAAAAATTAATTGATAATATAAATATTATATATATTTTCTATAAATTAAGTTAAAAGATTAATTGAGAATATAAATATTATACAATTTTTATTAATTAATATAAATTAGTATCTCACGGCGATATTTATTTAGTAGAGATGGAGGGAATAGTAATGCTAGAAAAAGGTAAACATCAAAGGGAGAGATTATATTAAAAAGAATAACCGTGTTGTCCTTTTCTTTCGTCGGTCTAGTCGCCTGCCTGCGGATCAGTCTGGTCGAGGTGTGAACGGATGGCGCCGTGCAACTCCTCTCGTGCTGTGCGCAGCAGCTGCACAGGCAGGCGAGTGATGTGTGTGTGGATGATAGGCACGGCACGGGGGCCCGTGTCCCGTGGACAGCAACCCACGGCGATAGGGCCCGGCCTTGTCGTGTACCGATCCACTAGTATCGTTTGAGTAGCTACGCTACTAGTTGTGGTTGCTCAGCACCACCAGCCATGTACTACGTGCGCTACGCATGGACTGCGCGATCCGCGTCACGCGTGCAGATGCGGATGACGGTTTTTTTGGCTGGCCGCTCTGGGCTGGGCATGCGTAATTAAGAAGCGCATCGTCTCGTCTCGTCTCGGCGTCGGCGTGACCGCGTGAGTGGGTCAATGCACACCTCCAGATCTCACTCGCGTTCGCGTCATTCTCCTTGATCCATGGCCCATAAGCTGGAGGGAGTGCTGGACCACCCACTCTAGTCTCTACTCTCTAGTATACTCCCTCTCTATACTTGAAATTCTTGACGTTTATGGTATGATTGTAGTAACCAAGGAGTAATTAATTAGGGATTAGTTTTCCACCTCTGCCCCTAATAAATATAGTTTCGGGTGCATCCTACACAAGAGGGTCTCTAGTGTACTTATTAGAAAGGTCCGCGGTGTTGCCGCTTATGGCCTGTATTTATTGTTATACTCCCTCCATATAGAAAAAATTGATGTTTTAGACAATGACACAGTCTCCAAAGTATAACTTTGACTTTATATTTTTTTTTAAAAAATACTCATCACAAAATGATAAATTTATACTTTTATGAAAGTACTCCCTCCATACTCGTTTTTATTGACGTTTTGGGCTCTTGGCCCATTTTCAAAAAGCTTGACGTTGTACACCATTTGGACTGCATAGCCCCTGCCGTGCGTCGATTCCGCTCCCAGGCAAAAAAAAGGTAGCCATCAGGGATTGAACCCGCGCCCTCGGGACTTCCACTTTGCTGCGCTAACCAATTAAACTCTATTTCTTTCTTGTAAATTATGCACCCGTAGAGATATTTAATAAGGGTAGACAGGGAAAACTACCCCTAATTAACCACTTCTTAGTTACCACAGTCATATCCTAAACGTCAACTAATTCGAGTATGGAGGGAGTATTTTTCAAGACAAATCTATTCATATGATTTTCATATTTCTAAACTTAATAACTTAAAAGTTATTCATGATTTATATTCCCAATGTTTGACCAAAACCTTGTCCAAAACGACATTCTTTTCCTATATGGAGAGAGTAGTATTATAGTTTTTGTAGACTTTGTTTTGTATGTAGAGTAATAATAATCGTAGAGTAATAATAATTGTATGTATGAAGATAGATGCATATTTTTTAAGCAACATAGGTAAGATAAATCCATCATTTTTCCATTTTCATGTAGTTTTCATGGTATGTATTTTGAATAATTATATTATTTAAGTAATATATTATCTTAGGTATCGAAATGGAAATACCTTTTTTTTTGCTATATTTATTATAGGAAAGAGTTGTTTAAAGTATTTTTTTTGAGAGTGAGGAGTATTTCATGAGTAAATGGGAGTTTTTTTAATAATAATAAATATTTTATTTTATACATGGTATAGGTATGGTACGATTAAAATTTTATAGCAATTTAAATAAAGAAACTGACTCTATTAATTTATTTTTAGAGAATTGTAAACAATTCTAGTTCTATATTTGTAGAAATAAAATTACAATAAAGCATGCAATGTTATGTGTTTAGATTGTAGCGCTAGCTGTGTAGAGTTCAACAAACTTGGTTTGGTATTTTTCTAGTTTTTATTTGATTTGTTATGATTTTAATAAAATTTATGGTTTGATGCCATTGACAACATAACCTACTGTACCATCTTTCCTGTGCGTGTGCTAGGTGTGGACTCCTGCTCTACTTACAGTTCATATGACTGTGTTGCGTCTGTGCCAAACTTTCTCCAATTGATTATTTCAGCTATCCGTTCTTTTGTTAATTGACCAATTTTTATGTTCAAAAGTAATCTGATCTAGGCTTTTGGTTTTGTTTTCTAATAACAGTAAAAAATAGTGCAGTTACACACATACCATAAAATTAAAGCTCATCTTAACAAGTTGGAAACAGCAACAATACCCAGAGAGGAGCAGCTTCTTGATAGCAATCGCTCCTCATAATAGCTTTTTTTAGTAATAAAGTATTGAATGTAGTAGTCAAGTTCAAGGTCTCACTCATTGCTGTGATCTTATATCTTATATGAAAAAAAATCCTTCCCTATAATTATCATACTGTCATATATATTATAAAGTTCATCAATATAGTCAGTTTCTTATTAATATTGTACCTTCATAGATTGTTACTAAATGAAATGAAGAATTAATCATAGTTGGATCCTATGTTTGTGACATGTCTACTACTACCATTCCACATTATAGGCGTTTTTTTTGGCTTTTGTATTTTTTTGGCTATGTATCTAGACTCTCTTAAATTAAACCGTTGCAAGGTTAACAAAGACGTATTTGTTGGCGAGCGCTAATTAGTCTGGGCCGTTTGATCGTTCTAATTGTTTTTTCCTCACACCTGCTCCTATGCTTGTGATGAACTCTTTGCCTAATTTTTTTAACAATCCTGTTTTTCTTTGCTGAATGACAGATTTAGCACACACATACGTAATGGCCTCTTGGACGATAAAAAGCAGTTCATCAAGGTTGCAAATAGGAGTGGTCATATCCTATCTATTAACAAGGCACCATTTTGCACACTTATTTGAAAGGATTCTTGGTTTGGTGTAATTATTTTTCCATTCAATGCCACAGAGCTTGTCTCCTTGCATCCTGTCATGGAGTTTGGGTCAGCAGCAGTCCCATTGTGTTGCTATTTGGAATCTAATCTATATACTTGCTCAACTTACGTGATCAAGCAAGCCGCCTTGCACCAATCCTAGCAGGTAGGCTGCAGCTAATTTTTATACAGTCACATTCTCAAGCCAACTTTTGGTTCCTAGGATCAGAAAAACTGTTTTCAGCACGCATGACATACACTTAACATATGGCATCACCCTGCCCTCTTCTCTGTTTCCTCAGTATGCAAACAGGGTTGTTTCCAATTATATGCACTGATTCCTTATTGTATTTTCTCTATACAAGTACATCCTTCAGGCCTCTGTATGGCATGACAGCCGGCTTGCTGCTGGTTGCAGGCTTCCAAGCTTTCAGCGATCTGCCAAATGACAAAGTGACCGATCAGGTTGAGACTTTCCATGATATCAAACTGTTTCTGCTCTACAGGTTATCTATCAAGATGCAGCCACCACACAAATGGTAAGTTGCTCATACATGCACTCTATGTCAGGCAAGCTCATACATGCACACTCTATGTTAGGCAAAGTAGATCTAACGCAAATGGATAAACAGATTCATCCAGGTGTCATCATGACCTTTCTGACCAGGAACCGAAATACTAAGAAGCCTGTCGTCCCCGTGTCAACTCAGATGTGACCTTTTAGATAACATTGCTGCTTTTTTGAGAGAAATAACATTGCTGCTTATCAGGGCGCCTAATGTACTAAGCCATTGTATACTATACACTGCTATGCAATGTATAAAGGACTGCCTACATCACTGCTAGGCTTTAGTCTCTTTATGTAAAATATACGCACGCACCCAGCTTGTAATAAACTATGAAATATATTTTCATACAAGTGCTTTAACCTACATAAAAAAATGTTCTAGCTTCTCTCTATATTTACATTTAACTGGATGGATGCATTTATGCACAACTCGCGACGCGCGAGGGCGCGCGTCATGTACTAGTGATAAGGAGGATGCGTACACAGAACACACTTGTTATGGGGGTGGAACCTTGCAGCGGCTGTCCTTCCCATAAAAGCAGGCAGTGTGGGGCGATTGAATGCAGTCTTAAGCGCGCCTCACATGCAGCTGCGCAGAAGCTTTTCTCTCACTCAGCACCTCTTTGTCACATACGGCGCAATTAGTGCTCCATTCTATCGCCGCTAAAGGGCACTAATACCCAGCTAATAATTCATCCAAAACCTTATATATCTGCTACGGGGTACAAAGACACTTATATAATATGCATAGCACCTTGTCTCATCACAGCAATGCAACCAACCCGTTGTCTTCTTCTTCAGCTCTTTGTGATCCTCCCGTTGTCTTCTTCTTCAGCTCTTTGCGATCCTCCTTTTCTTTTCTCCGGGAGTGGCGGCAGCACGGCAATGTCGTCCTTCCAGTTCCAGAGGTGCTTGCCGTGCCTGATCTTGTTCTTGCTGCACGGGGGACGAGGTGCGGTGGCTGGGAAGGTGCCGGCAATCATCGTGTTCGGCGACTCTTCCGTAGACACGGGGAACAACAATTTCATCCCAACCATAGCGCGGAGCAACTTCTGGCCGTATGGCCGCGACTACGCCAATGGCCTCCCCACGGGCCGGTTTTCCAATGGACGCCTGGCCACCGACTTCATCTCCGAGGCCTTCGGCCTGCCACCCACTATCCCAGCCTACCTCGACAAGAACTACAGCATCGACCAGCTCGCCACTGGAGTCTCCTTCGCCTCCGCTGCGACAGGCCTCGACAACGCCACAGCCGGTGTCTTGGTACGTAACTTATCATTATGGCGTTCCTTATTTCTCGGTTAAATTGTCGCCACAGCCGGCGTCTTGGTAAGTAACTTATCATTGTGTCGTTCCTTCTCTCTCGGTTAAATGTAGATCCATCACCGTCTCCTCACATTATATTTATATTAAAATGAAAAAAATGGCAGTCCGTGATCACGCTGGATGAGCAGCTCGCCTACTTCAAGGAGTACACGGACCGCCTCAAGGTCGCCAAGGGCGAGACGGCAGCGAAGGAGATCATCAGCGAAGCGCTCTACATCTGGAGCATTGGCACCAACGACTTCATCGAGAACTACTACAACTTACCCGAGCGGCGGATGCAGTACACTGTGGGCGAGTACGAGGCCTACCTGCTGGGACTCGCCGAGGCCGCCATCCGCCGCGTGCACACGCTCGGCGGCCGCAAGATGGACTTCACGGGGCTCACGCCCGTGGGCTGCCTCCCCGCCGAGCGGGTGGGCAACCGTGGAGACCCCGGAGAGTGCAACGAGATGTACAATGCCGTTGCCAGGACCTTCAATGCCAAGCTGCAGGATCTCGTCGTCAAGCTCAACAAGGAACTGCTGGGACTGCAGCTCGTCTTCGCCGACACGTACCAGCTGCTCGCCAACGTCGTCAACAAGCCGGCCGACTACGGTGAGCACCCATGCACCGCAGACTACATAGTCAATAATTCATTCTTGCTCACAAGATAGCCATGTGGAGAGACGGCGGCTCGCTGCATTCATGCGCTGCCGTCTCGTCTCCAACTCTCCATTAATGGTACAGCGCTCTGCTCAGCTCAGAGATCTGAGAGAGAGCCAGCATGGGTGCCACGGATGTCCACATAGCAGCGGCACCATTTTCTCGTAGTGCCGTCAGCGTGAAGGCGCCAACTCATTACCCTACATCTGTTCTACAAGTTTTTAAGACATTCGGACAACTATACTAAAAAAGAGAAATTCAGATTAAACTATACTTTCTCCATATTAAAAATAGAAATTGTTTAGAACAACAATAGCCGAAGCTATGTTATGTCGTAGGGGTCGGCTGACCCCGATGGATCAGCGGACGCCTCTAATACTCTAAATTTTGTCCATTGTTGACCTCGGCGAAAAAAATTCCCCACCCCAGCGGCCCAACAGCGCAGCGCACTGCAGAAGCCGCAAGGAAATCCCCTTGGTGGACGTGATTCTAGCTGGCCTCCTCTACACTGATCGATTTCTATTTTCTTCCATTCTTGGCCTGACAGCAGCCTCCCAAATTATATGATGACCAAATCTGAACTCGATGGATTATAAGTAATTTGATTTGAATGGTGGGGTCTTAGAGGTTTTCTCTTTTAATTTTCAGCCATACACATCTGCGTCAGTATCAAATTATCAATCTGAATGGTTAACTCAATATGGTTGCCTAGAGTATTGTGAACGCTTAGCAACTCCAGTCCAACATGCAAATTGAGCCCCTAGTTTTTGCATTTGCATGCTGGCCTAACCCAAATTTACTTCCAACTCCAGCCCAAGACCTTATTGCTAAGGGAGGAATAGGGTCTTTTACGTTTCTAGGGGGCCTGAAACTATATTTTAGGAGTCCTCCTACAATAGAAGTTAGGAGGTCCACTGGAGTTATTTTTTCACTTGAGCTCCTAAATATTAGAATAGGGGCCTATTTAGGAGGTCCACTGAAGTTGCTGTAAATGTATGCTTGTATGGATCGATTAAATTTTGGAAATCTACTTACCCTCCTGAACTATCGATAGTAGTCTAACCTAGGCCCTGAATTACAAAACCGGGTATTGTAGGCTCTGAAATTTTGAAACCGGTGCAAAGAACCCCCCTAGGGTGGTTTTAGAGGGTGGTTTTGTTGATGTGGCGTCCACTAAGGCTGGATAACGAGCCAGCTCGGCTCGACTCGGCTCGGCTCGTTCTGGCTCGTTAAGATAACGAGCTAGCTCGGTTCGGCTCGTTATCTCAACAAGCTAGAAAGTTAGCTCGGCTCGGCTCATTAAAAGCTCGAGCGGGCTCGTTAAGCTCGCGAGCTAAGTATAAAAACATATAAAAATATATTATTTGTATTTATCTAAAACTTAAGAATAGTAATTATACTAGAATAACATATCCAACAACCTTAAATCGAATAAAAATTAATATGTGCTAATATATTTAGAAGTATAATAATATATTGTACAAATTAGGTCTATCATATGCATAAATATACCATATATACTGGTTTCGGCCAACCTCGTTAGGCTCGCGAGCAGCTCGCGAGCTAGCTCAACTCGGCTCGTTATCCTAACGAGCTAAAACTTTGGCTCGGCTCGGCTCGTTATCCTAACGAGCCGAGTCGAGCTGAGCCGAGTCAGTCACGAGCCGAGTGAGCTAACGAGCTTCGAAGTTTTGCGTCCAGCCTGTCCACGTGTGGCGGTTTTGCCACGGTGGTGCAAGCAAGGCCTAGCACGGTGACCGACGGGTGGGCCCCACATGTCGGTTCTTTTTTTTTTTTTCCCCTCCCCTTATCTCCTTCCTCCCGTCGCCCCCCCCATACCTCACGCACGGCCAACGCGGGCGGACAACGCAGGGGCGCGTGCAGCCTTGATGAGCGGCAGCACCGGCGCGGGCGGCAAGGCGTCGGGCGCGGCGTGGAAGGGCGGTCGCGGAGCTTCGCCCGACACGGCGGTTGCGGATGCGCGCGCGGCGGCACTCAGTGGCGCGGCTGCGGCTGCGGCGACGACGCGGCGGCACGGACGCTGCTGCAGCGGCTCTCAGCAGCGGGACTGGTAGCCGCCCAGGCCGGTGAGCAGCAGCTCGTGCTGCCGTAGCAGCGCCCGGGGCATGAGCGGCGCGCCCAGGTAGAAGTAAGTCAGAGGCATCGAGGACGCCGGCGATGGCGGCCCAGAGCGCGCCGGCCATCTCGTCGGGATGAGCGGCGTGCGGCAGAGCGGGCAGGTGCGCTGGTCGTGCTCCATCCAGCGGTCGAGGCAAGCGCGGTGGAAGGCATGGCGGCAGTTGCTGAGGCACCACACCTCGTCGCCGTCGCCGATGCCACTGATGTTAAATGAAATGCATTTTGTTTGCTCTAATGTTAAATGAAATGCATTTTGTGTGGTATTCCATCTGTGTACTACAGTGTCCAAGTAAATACGATTATGTATGGATTAAAACATTTCCACAAAATTTAATAGCAATAAGAAAAATCAAAACAGATATAAAAGCGTATCAACTTTGCTTGACATGGAATTTAAAATGTCTCAAGGGGATGTAGATAGGCAATTCAACGTCTCTAGAAAACGTTTCATATATTTCTAGACACGTCTAACACCGTCTCTAATAAGCGTCTCATGTCTCTAGGCACGCTTGACAAAGCGTATCTACAGTTCTTGACATGGTGCAAGCGGTGACGCTCCAGACACGCTTTAGTAAAGCATGTCTATACTTCACTAGAGATGAAATAAAGAGTATCTAATGTACAAATAAAATGTATCTAGAGGGGGTGGTTTCTTGCAGTTATGTATATTTTTGCCATGGATATATTTTGATGCACATTATATTTGCTAATTTGAATGGCTCCTTATGTCAAATCCTGGCTCCACGCCTGTGCCCCTGTCTTCTTTAGGGCTTAAAAAAGCTTCAGAAGAAAGACCTTGCTTGACATAGCCTAGGGAGAAAAACAGGCCTGCTCGTTTAGAAAAATCATTCCGGCTAACAAAATCTTATATAAAATTAAATAGCAATCCTGGCCAGACTTGTTTGTAGGAGTTTTTTCATTGGAAAAAGTCTACATACCCCCCTGACCTATTGACCTGTGACTAACCTAGGCCCTCAACTATAAAAGCAGGTAACGAACACCCTAAGCCTTTGGAAGCGGCGCAAATACCCCCTGGGGTGGTTTTGAAGGATGGTTTTGCTGATGTGGCGTCCACGTGTGAGCAGTTTTGCCACGGTGGCGCAAGCAAGGCCTGGCTAGGTGACTGACAAGTGGGCCCCACATATGTCAGTTCTTTTTTTTTCCTTTTCCCCTCCCCTTATCTCCTTCCTCCCGTCGCCCCTCACGCCTCACGGCCCTAGCGCTCGCATGAGAGGATGCAGGCGGCCGACGCGACCTCCGCCGCCACGGGCTGGCGGCTCGTCACAAACTCCGGCGTCACGGAGGAGGAAGAAGGAGCTGGAGAAGATCCCCACCGCTCACGGCGGGCGTGGCATCGCGGGGCCGGGCGCGACCTCCGCCGATCGGCGCACTCCGTCCACCGGGGCGTGAGCTCGCTTCGCCCGCGGTGCGAGATCCGCGGGCACGGTGGCGCAAGCGTCGGGGCGTGTGCGGCGTCCGCCCGTGGCGGTGAGCTCCGCCCGCCCGTAGGTGCGGCTCAGCGTGGGCGTTGAAGCGCGTGCGCCCGGCCCGCCATGGTCCGGCGAGCTGGACTCGGCCCGGGCGTCGGGTTCCGCCACCCTATCAGCGCCGCGGGCGTCGTCGCGCCCGACATGGACGAGCTCCCAAGGTGGCGGGCCTCATACCGCGCACTTTCGGCGGCCGCGGCTGAGCTCACGACTGCCGCTAGGCCTCGTGCCCGCGCAGCTAGAGGCGGCTTCGCGGCGGCCGCTCGCGCACCCGGCCGCCCAGGCCTTCGCGGCGGCTGACTGCTGCGGGCTGAGCGCGGCCAAGGCCTCCCGTTGGGCGGGCGGTGGTGAGGGCCGGGCGCCGGTGGTGTCGGGCTGGGCCTCCTCCTCCCCACGCCGCTGGGCGCGCCGGCATTAGCAAGGCACGCCAGAGTGGGAGGCGCTCGCTGCCCCTCGGGCGATGGTGACGCGGGCCGAGGTGGCGCTTGGCCTCCATCTGTGCAGCACGGTGGCGCCCCGCCCGCCCGTGAAGATCTTGCAACGGCGCTGGCATTGGCGCGCTGGCGCCCCCGCCGCTGCACGCGAGCCGGGGCGCAGCTGGTCCTAGCACGCGCTCGCCGAGTCGGCGGCGCAAGAAAGCTCCGCCAGCCTCCGCTGGTGGGGGTCGGTGCGGCAGCCTCAGCCTCCACGCCACCGGAGTTGGCGCAGCTAGCCCAGCCGCTGGCTTTATGCTCGTGAACGGGTGGTCGCCCGTGCTCATCCCCCCTGGGGCACCCGCTTCGACGTGTCGCTCCTCCCGGCCGGGCCACCCGCGGCCGGCGGCCGGCGTGCGAGGGAAGCAAGGGAGCCAGTGTGGAGTAATAAAGGACGGCTGCCTCACAGGTGGGCATCAGGTGGGACCCACCTGTCAGCCTCATCCGTCACACGCCGACGCCCTTCCCCTGCCTACCACGTCGCCAGCGTGGCCAAACCGCTGCCACGGTGGCGCCACATGGGCAAAACCGCCTAGGAAAACCACCTTAGGGTGTTATTTGCGCCGGTTCCAAAAGTTTAGGGTGTTCGTTACGCGGTTTTATAGTTGAAGGCCTAGGTTAGTCACAGGTCAATAGGTCAGGGGGGTATGTAGACTTTTTCCTTTTTTCATTCGGTTGAGCAAAAATACTGGCCCAGAAGCATTCCTAATAGTCAACCTAGACCAGAAACTATTCCTTGCTAGAAACAACCCTAACCGAACGGTCCAGAGGAACATTCCTGCAAGGGTTTCTCAAGAATTCAAGCTTTGAATTCTGCTTTGTGCCACTTGTGCCATTCATGGTTTTAATGCACTCCAAACACCCTAAAAATTCCATTCCCTGCATTCTGAAATGTTTGACTTTCTACCTTAATTTTCATTCTTAAACATGTCCTCATTTGCAATATATTGTAAAATGTTGAATTATGATAAAATGAATGAAAAGTCACATGGTCTTTTAGTAATTCAGAATTAGTCATTTCTGCTATCATGTTTTATGACATTTAGGAAATTAGTATTCCACTAACATATTTGAATTCAAAACACACAAAGATGTATGAAATTATATTATAAATGTTGACGTATAGGCCATAAAAACTACTAACATATTTGAATTCAAAACACACAAAGATGTATGAAATTATATTATAAATGTTGACGTATAGGCCATAAAAACTATACGGCCCAGTTAAGATAATTGGTAATGAATTCATTATAATAAATTATTATTTATATACATACCAATTAAGCTATTATGGTTGTATATGAAATAAATTTATATAAAATGGTTCTATATGAAATAAATTTGTACACTGTTATTAGTCATACAAAGGAATGCTTATATGTTGCATTTTTACTATAGAGAAACATATGAGTTCAATAGCATGTTATAAGTGGTAAGATAGAAACATAGTATGATGATATATAGAGTCATAGTCATTTTACATCTTGTACACTATAAATTTATGATATGCTTATATGTGAACTTTAAAGTCTTGGAATCTTAAATTCTAAGCCAAATAATCTAATCCATTAAGTAGTTGTCAATTCCTTAATATTGAAGGGACCCAAACGATCCCTAAAAGTGACTAATTAATTTCAAAACCTATATATATATATATATATATATATATATATATATATATATATATATATATATATATATATATATATATATATATATATTATAAAAGAAATGGGCAGGCGCAAAGAGATCTAATATAGTTTCATTTGTTTTAACTATCGGGTACGCAGGATTTGACAATGCTGTGCAAGGTTGTTGTGGGACAGGGCTTTTCGAGGCAGGTTACTTTTTGTAGCTTCAGCACCTCAATGCTATGCGGAAATGCGAACAACTATGTGTTCTTTGATGCCATCCATCCCACAGAGAAGATGTACAGATTGCTCGCCGATACTGTCATCAACACCACTTTGCATGTATTCATGTGAAACTAGTAGGATGTCGACAGCGTTCTGCGGGTATGAAGTAAAAATACAAGGAGTTTATAATGGTTAAAATTATGAATTAATAGATACATATATATGGATGTAGTAGGGTTAATTGTGGAGGTTATATCTGTTGACATGGTATAGATTATTTAAACAGGACATCCCAAATCTCATCTCAGACGTATGTTTTAGAGGACTACATGTAATCTATGTGATATGCAGTTTTGCTATGTTTTTGCTTACAAACGGGTTTTTGTTAGAAACGGTTTAAATTTTTACAAAAAAAATTATCGAAATATATTCATGTGGGGTCTTATTTTGAAGAATTTATTGCAAGAAACACCATGGTGCAATTGGATTTTAATTATGATACTTGGTTTAGGTCCTACGACTTTTTTTTCTATTTCAAAAGAAATAGCTAGTGGAAAATAAATAAGAGTTCTAGTGGAGGTAACTCCTGACAGCTGACGTGGCACAAGGAGAGGAGAGAAAATTAGTTAGTGAGGATTTCGTTTATAGGAGATATAGATTATATGATCTTCTTAATGGAAAAGAGGCATCAACGGTCTATATGGCCATGGCCGTGTACTCTACAATGCACATAGACACCCCGCTCCTCCACATACAACTTGGAATGTTGAAACCAATATCATATACAATTATCATGGTACATGTGCTATAAATCATGTATTCTAGATCAATGTTGTGATGGTGCAAAAACCTCACGCCAATGGTTCCAAACCCTTTAATTGATGGTTTTAGACATCGTTGGTAAAAATAGGTTGTTCAGAACCAGTGGTGTGGTTATGACACCTGTGGATACATACATGAAAATTAAAGACAAGATGAACTCATTCCTATATCTGCAAAGAATTTGTTGCTACTTAATGTTGTATACATAGGAAGAACAATGATGATGTCAAATTGGGAAAAATTCTTTCTATGACCTAACAATAGATAGCACATGGATACAACATGCATAAGACCGATCTTGGAGTGTAAGCTCATTGAACCTAAATATTCAGTTTGTCGGCAGTTTGATAGTGCTTCATTGAGTTTATTCATCTGCGGTGAAATTAAGTTCAATGAGCGCTTGATGGAAAGTTTCTTTGATAATCTATCAAATAGATCTAGTCTCTATGAGTGTTTAGAGACCGGCAACACGTCACGGGGTTACCCGGATAATGATTGATGAACTTTGGCAACTTGACGGCAAACATGAAGACAATGATTTATACTAGTACGATACGAAGGCGAACACAAAGAAGGCTTCGTCGTCAGGCGGGACTACAGAGATTCCATGACCAAGTAGCCAGCTCGCGTGCACTGTACGTCCCAGTTCGGCGTAGTACTAGTACAGTACCAGCTCCAGCAGGGCTTTGAATACGCCATGTGCATTGGACCGCATCGACATTCCACGACCTTGGTCCACCAAAACGTTGGATTTTTCATTCATGGGCTGGCTTATGTATCTATCGGGTAGTGGGTGATGATTGAGTGGTGACCAGAGCAAATATATACAGCGTACCGCCCCCACCGTACGTGTGCACACACACGGGCGGCCGCCACGCCGTGCCACGACGGAGCTGTCGGCCTCGTTAACGGATACGGTACGGGTTTAGTAACGTTTAAGGGAGCGAAACGGAACGGGCAGCCTGCTGCCTGCCTCCTCACAATCACAAGTCACAACTCTGCTTGGCAACGACTTTGCCTTGTGGGCTGGGCCGGCCTGGGAACGGGGGGAGTCCAACGGTGTTTGCTTTGGGCTGAATTCTAACTACAAGAAACCGAGGATTAAGCCCAACACATATTAATTGATGTTTTAGCAGCTGTATATGTACTTGATGTTTTATTTTAGCACAAAAAGAAGTTCTCCAGTAGTATGAGTAGACTTGGTTTAGCACAAAAAAAATGGATGTCCACCCGCCGCACCCTCCCCACCCCAACCCCCCCCACAAAAAAAAAAAATGTTCTGTTGCTAGCCTTTGTGTGGTTCTTGCTTCCGGGGTTCCAAAATTTTTCTGTAATAAAAAAAATCGAGGTCAGCTAATTTCTTTTGTTCTTTTGTTTTTGAAGAAATGGCTGACAGATCAGCGTTTCATATCCAAGCCCACGTGAACAAGGAAGCTTGCAATCATCATATACTGAAACTACCTAGAATTCTCGAATATATACAAAAGGCAATTAGGACGCGCGCGCTGAGCTCCTAGATCAGTCTCCGGTGATGAACACTGGAATGGTTTCGGTCCCTAGAGGAAATCGTGTTATCCAGCAAGCAGTACATATGAATCAAATACTCGACCATCTCAGGAGGATGATTTCGACTGGAGAGATTCATCATGACACGCCGACTAGACTCTAGCGACGATCAAGTTGGCGATTTCGGCTGCTCAACCAGCCGGCTGCTGCTGGCTGGTTCCGGCTGGTTCAACAGTAACGTGTGAGGAGGGGAACCAGCCAAAGCAGCCGGACCAGCCAGCTATCCAAGAGCCGAACAGGGCCGAAACAAAACCCACTACTACTAATATGAGCCATTGAGAGCCTGGCTTCATCAGAAAAGCAGAAACGCTGTACCAGTAGGTGCTAAATTTTTTTTTAAAAAAAATCCAGGAATAGTAATGAAAACAAATCTTGTTGACATGGCAACCGGTCTAATTACTCTTCCAACTTGGTAGCAGCACACCGGTGTCAGCGAGAGTAGAAGTTAACATGGCACAAAGTAGACAATCTTGAGACCCTTCTAATTCAGAAACTAGGTACGGTGTTGGCTGCCACTCATTTCCAAATCATAGGTCAAGTTTGGCCAGCTAAGTTTTCAGGAAAGTATATATTTTACTAACATCTACAGCATCAAATAAATGCACCATCAAGACATAATTAATGGTGAAAATAAAAACTGCAGATGCTAGTGTATTTTTTTTTTCAATGAACTTAGTTAATAACTTCTTAGGACAAACCTAAAGTGGTCTATAACATGAAACAAAGGGAGTATTAAATATAAAGAAGTTTAATTAGGACAAACCTAAAGTGGTCTATAATATGAAACAAAGGGGTATGAGTTTTAAGTAACCTCATTGAATTGCACCAAATGTAGTTTTAAGACAAGACATTCATCTCATCAACAAACGCCTTTTCTCAAATTGTTTCCTTGACTCTCCAAGTTTTTTTTCTATTTTTTTTCCAAGCTTATAACAGCAAGGTGTACATTGGTCATTGGGATTTCAGGTGATAGCCTTCCAAGTTCCGAAGTACCATATTGCAGACAGAGCTAACTTGTATATTTCAGATACAAATACAAGCTCAAAGTGTTGATTGTTGTACAACAAACAATTGTCTACAAATAATATAATGATGACATGATTCTTCCATAACACTTCTAGTAACTGGTATTGACAAGCAAGCTACGAATTATGATCAGGCCGAAGCATTCTCTTTACAATATGGCAACTACTGTTCAGCAGCATATCATTCAATCCAGTTGGAAGTTTTTGAGGCTAACACAGCACAGGTTTCAGTTCCAAGCTTCTAGCCATGCATTGTTGGTTAAGTAACTGGAAGCTACATTTAGTTTATTACTTTAGTATTCAGCGAAAGCAACTAATAAAGGAAAGAACAAAATAAAGAAATAAAAATACAGTAAGCACATATGCCCTGAATGCAAACCAACATTGGTAGCAGAGTCAGAGTACGAAAGCACAGACATTGCAATTCTGGGAACACCATATATAGGTAGCATTTGAAACATACGACTTGAATGCAAAACAGCATAGTTTGAGAAACTCTGGCACATGTGACTTACATGCATGTCAACTTGCTTGCATATTAATTGGACAAGAAGTCTAAGAAACAGGGAATGAAAGGAGTCAATCGTGTACACTCCTGCTCAAGAGTGCCAAGAGCACGCACCTCTTTACTGTCCATGTCATATGAGATGAGTTGCCAGTTTGAACATTGAACAAACAATGAACACCAAATTTCTGTCTGGATGAATGGCAACTACAGTGTATAAAGTGCGGGATTTGCCACGCTTCCCAAACAAATGCAAGAGGCTGACGCTATGCTTAAGGACCCATTGCTGCGTACCAATGTCATCAAGAACCCAGATGGACAGTCCACCGCAATCGCCGGAGTCTCCTATATGAACACGACTGGACAGCTCAGAGGGAAATCAGCAGCACCCCACTCCAGATTGACGCAATGCAGGCGCCCTTGGGATTGACCAACGAAAATTGCAGTGTAATAAGGATTCCCCTGCACAACTGACGATGGAGCAGGGATGACCGCACGTGTCTTCCCTTCGGAATCCACCTGAAAAATCTGGTTTTCCTTAAAGATCAAATAGAGCATGCCATTAACAAAGGCCACACCTGAAGACTGAAGGTAAAAGATGTCACGGTGCGATCGTTCCCTTTCTTCCAGTCAGTGTCGCTGTGACTCCACGCCCCAGTTTTTGAGTGGTAGGTGTGCACAGTTGGCCTCTCATCCTCCCGCAAGAACGTGACCAGCTGGAAATGGGAAGAGATAGCCGGGTCGAAAACCAAATAGGTTTGGCTTGTTCGAAGATGCTGCCAATCCGTCGGAGGCCGGCCCTGGCTGCAGCGGGGCACTAAGGTTTGGGGAAATTTTCGATTTCGAGTTGACTGACTTCAACAGCTGCTACCTAAAGGCGAGACGCATCTGATGAATTGGATCACGTACAGTAGAATGGCTAGCAACCCAAAACTTCCCCTTTCCAACAGAGAACGCAAAATAGAATGCACAGTACAATGGATTGGATCACGTTGGCGTCGAGGAGCACGACGGGCGTCCGCGAGCGTGACCGCGAGGAGGTCGGCCACCAATGCGACCGCCAGAGGAGGTGGAGCGCGGAGAGGCGCGGCCGCGGAGGCCCGGTCGAGGCGCACGGCGGCGCGGACGCAGGGTGGTGCTTCCCGGCGGCGCAGACTCGGGACGACGCTGGCCGGCGGCACGGGCGCGGGCAGCGCTGGCTGGCGGCGCAGACGCAAGGAGGAGCGGGCCGGCGGCGCTGGCCGACGGCGTGGTCACGGGGAGGAGCAAGCTGGCGGCATGGACGCGGAGCGGCGCTGGCGTGACCTCGCCGACGTGGATTCGGCTTGCCGCCTCGGGCTCACCTCGCCGCGCTCGTCGACGTGGATTCCTTCCCGTACAAGCGCCGCCAACGCGAGTTTGCGTCGTATGGAGAGAGAATAGGCAGTTTTGCGTCGTGTGTAGGAATGAAGGCAAAAATGCCTGCCCATTTTGCATCGTCTGTTGGAAGGAGTTTTGAAGACGCAAATACACTATGCACCAGCTTTTTTGCGTATGAGTCGTCTTTTGGGTTCGCCGTTGGAGACATAAGAGGAGTGGCAGTCGCGGTTAAACAGTGGCAGTCGCGATTAAACAGAGGCCTCCTTTCAGCTCATCTGAGTCTCGCTCCTAGTAAGCTGTAAGCTACGATCTCCAGAGGATCTACAGCTTCAGCGGATTTTTTTTTTTCCGACTTCTGCAGCTTCAGCTTTACAACGATATTTTTTTTTCATAGAAAATCAGTCGTTTCAGTTTATCAAACTGAATAGGCTTGGCGTCTGATCTCCACAAATCCTCACACAAAACCCAACTAGACTGAATTATAAATTGGTCTGCTGCCTTCCGGTTTTATTCTGCAGTACACATCAATCTTCCATAGTGAAACTGCACGTACGACGAATACGGTTTCAGAAACCAAAACTGCACAATGCACAGCTCAGCTTGGGAGTATCACAATCCAGAATCACAGCGCAGGCCCCCAAGCAAGTCACGAAATTGTTCAGTACACATCCTTGGGTTTTTCTTGCTTCGGGTGCCAATGGTGAAGACTTTGCGCTCAGCTAATGTTTCAATAGAAAATCACAGCCCAAGAAATAATTTTGAATCGAGGTGAACACACAATCAGATATGCAACTATACAAGCGAGCAGAGTCCCACTGAAAAAGGGGTCAAATTCTTGAAAAAGGAAAGACAACTAGAGCATGATTTTTTTTTAGATGATGAAGGAAGCTTTTGTAATAAAAACAGATACAGGTCAGCATGTAGGACATGCTAAATTTGTCTGTTTCATCCAAAAAATGGGCAAGTGCAGTCGTGATGTTCCTAGAAATGTCAAACAGAACCACACAGCTGTAGTAGTAAAACAAAGCAGGATAAGCCAGGTGCTGCTCATCCATGATCCACGCTAATTGGAAGCGTGGAGATGGGGATTTAGCACTCAGGGCGTGTTTGCTTGGGAGCCTTCCAGCCAACCTGCTGTCCAGGTAGCGATCATGGCCCCAGGCAGTCGAATTCAGTTGTCTGGGGTGCAGCTCCTGGCAGGCAAGGTTGCATGGGGCCAACCGAACAGGCCCTCATACCAAGCATACACAGAATGACACACTTAAAGAAGAAAAATCAGATACAAAAAAATTCAACCATCTCAGCAAGCAGAGGAAAATTGCAGAAATTTACCATGGGATGCAGCATATGGAGGATCGCGTCAAGAAGATAGATGCAGGCAAATAAAAACATAGATGCAGGGGTTTCTGGTTAACTTGGACTCAATCATCATATATCCTCCGCATTCTTGCAGATGCATCAGCATTAATGTAGATGTTATAAGAATTTCTACAGGCAGTAATGCTTTGTTGATGCTGATTAATTGATTATAGAAATGGCAGCCAGTTATCAATACAAGTGAGACCTTCCTGAGTCCTGACACAGTAGCCCTTCTACCATGTAATCTTCCACACAGGAGCTCACCTATGTCAGAGGGAAAGGAAACAAATTGAAGGATACAGAGTAGACAATTTGATCCTTATAAGGCTTTATTAATTCATAAGCTAGGTGACTTCACGGATTTAATTGCTAAGGAGTTCATGCTAGAATAGTATCACATGTAGTTTTGAACTTGAGATGGACTCAGCAATTGTAAATTTGATAATTGATAGCATCATTTTCATTTCAACAACAATGAAAAAGTGGTTCCTTTTCTCAAATTTGTCTCCTGAACTTTTCAGGTTTTTATATTCAAAAGTCCTAATTACCTAGCTTAGATCAAATTCAACTTTATCTGAACAAGATGCACAATTTGGAGGTTATAAAACAAGCTATCACTCTATCAGTCACCTTAAAAGCTCTCAAGTGCCATACTGTAGACAGAACTAACTTGTACATGCTACAAATACAAGTTTAAACTGTTGATTGCTGTTATAAAAAAATGGCTACATATAAATATAATACAATCATTATAAACAACACATCTAAAACCAGCATCAACAACCAAGCAATAATCTGTCCAAACTTATCCTCATTACAACATGAGCAGGTGGCAGCTATTGTTCAACTGCACAAAGGTGTTTTTTTTTTTTTTCTTCCCCAGCAAACTATACATGGCACATTATCATGTAGGTGGCTTTTGAGGGTACTGAACTTTCAATACCATGCAATTTTTGGTAAACTATCTGTAGTTCATTACTAAATGCATAAACATAGGCCCAAGAGAAAATTAAGAAATGAATATAATTCACAGACAGCCAATCACTTAATAGTAACTCAAAGGGCTAAGAAAAAAGAGATCAGTCTATAAGATGATTAGAATTCGCGAAACATCACATATAGCATTTAAAACATATGACTTCAAACTAAACAGCATAATAAGTTATTAAAATTTTGTGCCTCTTTCCCCTCCTTTTCTTTTCTTTTCTTTTTATGATTCCAACACTTACTGAGACAACTCCCATATACAACATAAGCTTACAAACATGTCTCAACTTTTAATTGGCAACCTTGAGTGTTTTTTGTTGCAGTAGTAGAAGTGGTTTGCAGTACTAATTAGATAAGATGTCTCAAGAAACAGGATGAGGAATGAACCAATATGCCAGCTATATAATGCAGCACCATATATAGGAAAAACATTGTCTGATACCTAGACAGGTCAAGTAAGTCACAGGCAAATAGCCTATTTCATAAGCAAATACAAAAGCTTGTACATGCTAGAGCGACTGCACAAACTCAGCGGCTGCTACAGGGTTCATCTTGCCCATCTCTGTGCTGTCCATCCTGAGTGAGCAATGGCCATTGGACGCTCGCTTGCCCTGGCGACATCCTTCACGCTTATCTCACTCGCCCACCCCTAGTTTCTCTTCATGCTGTGCCACTGCCACCGATAAGAAATCCGAGAAGCAACGAACATAAGGAGGAAACTGCAAGGATTCCTGAAATGTGCCAACAGTCCACACTTCCTTGCTATTCAAGCCATATGATATCAGCTGGTGCTTCCGATATACAATGAACAAGAAATTGTCGTTGTCTGGATGAATAGCAAGCACATTGTAACCAAGAAAACCTGTTCTTCCAAACAGACGGGAAACAGCTCACACTATGCTTCAGGGCCCATTTTTGTGTATCATAATCCTCAAGAACCCAGATTGACAATAGATTAGAATTATCATTGGAGTCTCTTCTATAAACCCGACTGGACAGTTCAGAAGGGACATCACCTGCCCAATGCTCTTCATTGATGCAATATAAGCGACCTTGGGATTGACCAATAAAAAGCGGACAGCAGCCATGAACCCGCCCACACACAGAAGATGGCGCTCGGATGATCCTTTTTGTCTTCCCTTCCAAATCCACCTCAAATATCTGATTATCAGTCAAGATCAAATACAGCATGCTGTTAAAAATGGCAGCATAAGGCGGCGCTACCTTGATCTGAGGAGACGGCGTATTCCATTGGCTTAGCCTCGTTACTTCTTCAGACCAGTCAATCTGAGTGTGCCTCCACACCCCTGTTTCTGAAGAGTAGAACTGCACTGTTGCCAGGCTCTCCACCTGCGCGCTGATGATGACCAAATGGAAGTAGGGGGAGACAGCCGGATTGAACACGAAACAGGCGTGGTTCAATCGAATTGGCCTATCAGCCAGAGTATGCTCGCTGGGCACGGCCGCCCACTGCTCCGTGGCGGGGTTGAAGACAATATAGCCGAGCTCGCGAAGCCTGGTGCTGTGCCTAAAGAGGAGGAGCCCATTGCAGGACGCCCTGAGCCAGATGTTGTGAATGCCAGGCAGCTTCTTGAGGAACGGAAAGGAAGGGTCGACGGGAGACGCGGATCCCCCGGACAGGTTGATGAAAGATCCCAACTCCCCCACGTAGGAAGGGAAAAAACCATGGAGTGTCTGGGGGAGCTTCTTGTGGTGGACGGGATCCGCGATGAGGTCGCGCCAGCCTTTGGAGACGCACTTGGATCGGTAGATCTCATTGATGGGAAGGCGGGAGAGGATCTCCACCAGGATGTCGTCGGGGAGGCCAGCCACCGCGGTCTTCTTCGGCCGCTCCATGCCCCTGCGAATGGAGAAGCAAACGAGGGGGGTGAGGGCCGCGAGGGCGATGAGCGAGCGAGCGCGCCGCCGGAATGGAGGTGGAGCGGAGCGTACCGGCTGCCAGGCGCGGAGATGGTGGGGATTGCCGATCCAGATGAGGCGCTATATCGGAAAGGGTAAAAGAAGACGGGCCTCGCCCAAATGCGGAAATGCCATTGCTTCAGAGCCTCTCCATGGGCTTTGCATTTAGAATTGATATTTGATAATATGAAAAAAAATTATAAAAAGTAGTATCCAATGGTTTTGCAATTTAGTTTTGCATTTTAGGAAAGTGTACAATTGAGAGTGGAGAGTTGGCAAAATTGCCAAGCCTTGATTGTCTTTGCAAATCCCGATCGGTAGGACATCTCGCGGAGAAAACCTTCCACGCGCCGTTTTGGACTTGTTCCCACGGACCTGGAGTCTCCAGTTCGCGCCATATAGGTCTCGGCCCGTCCATCCGTAGCTGCCGCCGTTCATCTCGTTGGATCGCGCGCTGCCTGCTGCCATGAATTCCAGGCCGTCGTCCTTTGCTGCCATGAATTCCAGGCCGCCATCCGTCCCTCCCACGACGGCGTTCGTCCCTCCCACGACAGCGTCCGTCTCTCCCATGAATCAGCAAGCAGCCGGGTATGTCTCCATCCCTCTCGTGCTTCGAATTTGTTATCAATGGTCGCGATGTCTAGTTCTCCTGATGTGGTAGTGTAGGTAGAGTTCGTTTCATGCAGTAGTAGTCATCTAGAGTTTATATTTGGTCAAGGTACATAGTGTTCGCGTGTTCATATGATCAGTTTTCAAAGCTCGGTTGCATGGCCAGGGACCGAACCACTAGGTCTTCGATTATTACTCGAAAATGTGTGCACAATCCGAGCAGCTGCAAACATGAAGTAATCATCGTCGTCCGAAGACTCGTCATCCAATCGTCTTCGGAGACGTGATCTGCAACCCCTCTTCCGCCGCAGCTGAGAACAATTACGCGCCTCGGCACATTGTATAAATAAAAAAAATATGGCGGCCAAGAGCATTGGAGAAGGACATACCTTCGACATCCGCACAACAAGGCTGCTTGATGGAGTAATGGGAGGCATCACGGGCACCCGGTGTCCTCGACGACGACGAACTCGGCTCGGCCTCCCAACCAAGAACAGGAACGGCGAACTCCCTAGGGCACACGGAAGAATTGGCGGCGACCGGGTGAAACATGCGGCGACACTGGGAAAGCGCGCGAGCAAGGGCGCGAGAAAAAATTACCCTGGTTCCACAAGTTGGGTAAATGGCAAGTTAAAATGCAAATTCCCTTGGAGATGGCCTATTTTTATCCTTGACATTGTCTTTTGAGAGTTTGCAAACACCAACAAATGCCAAGTCTAAATGCCAATTCCCTTGGAGATGCTCTCACAAAATTATTTCACACAACATTGAATGCCATTTCATATAAATTTCACCTTTAAGAGGGTTGCTATTCCCTATCATATAATGTCTTTGCTTCATAGGTGAAGTTTTTTTTTCTCTTCTCTCACAAAGGGTTCAAATGTGATGAAGCCCAAAAATTTAGCCTTTTATAGCGCTCTCCCTTATTATCCTCTCACATCCATGCATAAGTTGTTGGTGAAGTTATTTTACTAAACGCTTTTCTAAAACAACACAGCTTTAAAAAAAGTACTCATCAAGTTATTTTTTTTAAAAAAAAATAACTTCACTAATAAAGTTGAGTTGTGCATAAAAAGTCGGTTATAGTAGGAAGTCAAATCGGTGTGATTCCCTCACCCACGCCTACCCTTCTGTCTCATGTCATTGTTGTGGATTAAGTCCGTCATTTGGTAAAGCAGATCAATAATGTCTTTACCACATGGGGCCTAGTCATCATGGTGCTTTTTACCTGTGTGCACGCCATTGACGATGGGTCACGACATCTCACATGCAAGGTAAGGACATGCCTATGTCGTTAAGACTAATCCATTTTCCCACCCCCTGAATAAAGCCAAAGCAAATAGCTTGGTGCGAAAGAATGAAGCATGCAACCTTGCATGATAGCCTCATCAATGAAGCCACAGTCCATGGGCTACTGGCTCGGAATCTTCCAATTCGAGCGCTCGGATCGTATCAACACGCTGATGATTCTGCTGCAACTACTCCCATGCGTTGGCGACTAAGCTGAAATGGCCCATCGCAACTCACAAGTCCATTAACCAGCCGCTGGCTTTAGGGATGAGAAGGTCCTTGACGTTAGGGGGGCATCACCCGATGGTGGTGGCAATCTTGACAGCGGCACGTCGCCCCACGCCAGGCAGTGAGACAACGGTTGGGTAGAGTGTCGTGACGGAGTGGTCGCCGATTGCCCTATGATTAGGAGAGATTTGGGTCGAGGAAGCGGCAACAAGAGGTCGGTGACGCAGTGAGGCGACAAGAGTCGCCGGTGACAGAAGCGCGAGGGCGGAGAGATGCATGAGGAAGACGAACAGAGAAAATGCCGGTTGCCCTGTGATTAGGGGGAGGACGGGAGGTTGATGAGGCAGCGATGGAATTCGCTAGCTGTTGGTGGCGGATGGGTGAGGGCGGAGACAGAGGCAGAGGAGTGCATAAGGAAAATGAACATGGAAAAATGTCAGCGCCTTGCTATGGTCTGGTCACTCGGTAGCCTGTGGACCGGTGTTCATTCTAGACAATAGCTAAATTTGAGTGCTTAACAGAATCGCAGTTGTGCCGATGGAGTAGAAATGTTAAACAGAATCGCACAGCTGCAGTAGTAAAACAGAGCAGGATAAGCAATACTTATATATTCACTTACCTCATCCATCATCCACGCTAACAGAAAGCGTGGAGATGGGTTTTTTCTCAGAAATCTTGTGCACCAGATTCTATTCCAATCACTAAAATTCCAGACAGCAGCTCGGGAATCTTCCCCACCAATGAACACAGGAACGCCTGGGAATCTTCCCCACCAATGAACACAAGAACGCTTATGGTCTTAATATGACATCCGTAGAAAATTGAAAGCAGTCGATCTCATATCAAGCATACAAAGAACAACACTTTTAAAGGAGAAAAATCAGAGACAAATATTCAACCATCTCAGCAGAATTGCAGAAAATTATCATGGCATAAAGGCATACAGCACACGGAGGATCAAATCGAGAAGACAGATGAGGGCAAATAAAAACATAGATCCCTATTTACTAGTAGTTAACTTAGACCCAATCATCATGTATCCTCCACATTCTTACAGGTGCATCAGCATTCTGTGGATGTTATAAGAATTTCCTAGTCAAAGCTACGGGCAGCAATGTCTTCAGTCGATGCTGATTATTGAAATGGCAGCCAGTAATCACAAAGAGTAAGACCTTCCTGATTCGGTAGCCCATCTATCATGTCAAGTTTCAAAACAGGAGGTCACCTCAGTCAAAGGGAAAGGAACCAAATTGGAGCATACAGAGCAGACAATTTGATCCTTCTAAAGCTGTAATTCATAAACTAGCTGTTTACATCAGGGATTAGTTCATGCCAGAATAGTAGCACTTACACATGTAGCTTTAAACTTGAGATGGACTCGGCAATTGAAATTTGATAGGCAGCGGTTCTTTTTCTCAAACTTGTTTCCTGAACTTTTCAGGTTTCGCCTTCAAAAGTCCTAATTACCTACGTAGCTCAGATCTAATTCAACTTTATCTGAACAAGGTGCATTATTTGGAGCTTATAAAAAACAAACTATCAGTCATCTTAAAAGTTCTCAAGTGTCATGTGTACAGGCTACAAATACAAGTTTAAACTGTTGATTGCTGTTATAAAAAAATAGCTACATATAAATATAATACAACAAATTAACCAAAGCAATGATCTGTCCAAACTATCCTCATTACAACATGGGCAAGTGGCAGCTATTGTTCAGCTGCACAAAATCAGAACTTTTTCAACAAACTATACATGACATGTTATCAAGTAGGTGGCTTTTGAGGGTACTGAACTTTAAATATCATGCAGGCAAACTATCTGAAAGCTGCATTACTTCAGCATAAACATAGGCCCCATAGAAGATTGGAAGAAATATACAGTCCTTTTTTTTTGGTGATTCCAACACTTAATGAGACAGCTCACATATCTAAAATAATCCCACAAGTATGTCTCAACTTTCAATTGGCAACCTTGAGTTTTTTTTTTTTTTTTTTTTGCAGTAGTAGAAGTGGCTTCCAGTATTAATTGGATAATAAGTCTCGAGAAACAGGACGAGGAATGAAACCATATGTCAGCTATATAATGCAGCACCATATATAGGGAAAAATTGTCTGCAAAACTAGGCAGGTCAAGTAAGTCATAGGCAGATAGCCTATTTCATAAGTAAATACAAAAGCTTGTGCAAGCTAGAGCGACTGCATAAACTAATCTGCTACAGGGTTCACCTTGCCCACCTCCGTGCTATCTGTCCTGAGTAATCAATGGCCAATGCACGCTTGCCTTCCCTGGCGACGTCCATCACGCTTATCTCACTGGTCCACCCCTAGTCTTTCTCATGTTGTGCCATGATAAGCAGTGGCAGATGCAGGCTTCAAGTTTAGGGGGGCTCACTTCTTCTTCTTCTTCTTCCTCCATCTCCATCTTTTCTTTCTCTTTTCCTCTTCTTTTTCCCTCTCTCTTCCTCCTCCTTCCCCTTGATCTCCAATGAAGTTTTGGGCTGTGGGGGGTGGGGCGGCTAGAGCCCACCCAGTCCCCCCTGTAGATCCGCCCTGATGATAAGAAGTCCAAGAAGCAAGGAACATAAGGATGAAACTGCAAAGCTTTCTGAAATGTACCGACAGTACGTACTTCCTTGCTATTCATGCTATATGATATCAGCTTGTGTTCCTGATAGAGAACAATGAACACCAAATCGCTGTTGTCTGGATGAATGGCAACCACATCATAACCAAGAAGACTTGCTTTGTAATGAACGCTTCCAAAGAGACGTAAAAAGCTCACACTGTGCTTAAGGGCCCATTTTTGTGTATCATAGTCCTCAAGAACCCAGATTGATAGTAGAGTAGAATCATCACTGGAGTCTCTTCTATAAACACGATTGGACCGTTCAGAGGGGATATCATATACACATTGTTCTTCATTGATACAATATAGGCGCCCTTGGGATTGACCAATGAAAAACGGACGGCGGACATGAGCCCAAAAACCCACCGAAGGCGGCACTGGGATGATCCTTTTTGTCTTCCCTTCCAAATCCACCTCAGCTATCTGGTTATCAGTCAAGAGCAGATACAGCATGCGGTTCAATTGGGCAACACAAGAGGGCGTGCCCCAGATCTGAGGAAGCTGCCCATTCCAATCGCCTGGCTGCTGTACTTCCTCAGCCCAGTCAATCTGGCTGTGCCTCCACACTCCTGTTTCTGAGGAGTAGGAGTGGACTGCTGCCAGACTCCCCTCCTCCTGGCAGATGATGACCAAATGGAAGTGGAGGGACACGGCTGGATCGAAGACCAAACAGGTATGGTTCAATTGAGTAAGCACTCGCTTATCCGCCGGAGTGCGCTCACTGGGCACGGCCGCCCACTGCTCTGTGGCGGGGTTGAACACAATATAACCGAGCTCGCTATGGCTGGTGCCGTGCTTAAAGAGGAGAAGCCCATTGCAGGACCCCCTGAGCCAGATGCTATGAACTCCAGGAAGCTTCTTGAGGAAGGGGAAGGAAGGGTCGACGGCAGATGGGGATCCCCCAGATAGACTGATGAAAGATCCAGATTCCCCCGCGTAGGACGGGAAAAACCCGTGGAGGGTTTGGGGGAGCTTCTTACGGTGGAGGGGGTCGGCGATGAGGTCGCGCCAGCCTTTGGAGACGCACTTGGATCGGTGGAGCTCCTTGACGGGGAGACGGGAGAGGATCTCCACCAGGGGGTCGTCGAGGAGGCCAGCCACCGCACTCTTCTTCGGGCGCTCCATGCTGCTGCGAATGGAGAAGGAGATGGTGCGGGCCGATAGCCGCCCGCGCCGCTGGAATGGAGGGTGGAACGGAGCGTACCGGCCAGCAGCCGCCAGACGCCGGAGAATGTGGGGATTGCCGAACCGCAAATCTTCGCCTCCGACCAGTCGGATGGAAGGCTCCTGCCGACCCCCCGCCCGCAAGTCAACCAGTGCAGGAGCGGAAATCATCGCTGCCGACCAGTCGGGCCCAATCCTCCCTCCGACCCCCCCCTCGCGATGGCAGCTACGAGCATGCGACGGCCCAGCTACAGCCCATGTACGCGCGAGCCGTGCTGTTGCGACGTTTTTCTCTTTTTTTTTTTTTCCGTTGAACCCTCAGCAACGTGCGTGTGTTTTGTCGTAGGTGTGGTTGTTGCGTTTCCCCTTTTTTTTTCTTTTTTGTTCTTGTTCTTTTTCCTTTTCCTTTTTTTCTTTGTGTTGTTTTATTCTTCTCTCCTTAATTTCCTTTATTTTTGTTGTGTGTTTTTCATTTTCTTTTCTTATTTGATTTCTTCTTCTCCTTCTTGAAAGGACCGAGGATGCGCCTAGAGGGGGGGGTGAATAGGCGTTTCTAAAATTAACACCTTCAAATGCGAAACGATTAGTATGGGAGTTTCCAATGAAATGGAAACTCCAAATCGGAGAATTAAACCACCCTCACAATATTATCACGAGAGAATATAATCAAAGGACAATATATCAACGAGCTAAAACCCCGCAACACAAAGTTAGAGGCGGATAATAGCGGCCCGGGGTGCTCGAGGCCAATACGGACCAGCGTCCGGTATGCACACCGGACGTGTCCGTATACACGGGTTCTAGAGGAACCCCTTGAAATTTGCGCCTTTTGATTCCAAAGCTCGGCGCCCGATTATGGACACCTACGGATGACTGTGGAGCTCGGTGAACACAGACAACCTCAAATACCGCAAGTGTATCACAAACACAATATGAAATAGAATTCGAGACACGGTATTTGTTTTACCGAAGTTCGGACTTCTTCAAGTCCTACTCTCCGTTGAGGCAATTTGCGAGTGACCCAAGGATTAAGCTCTCGAGGACCACGCAGGTCACCCCTAGCCGAAGTCTTTTTCAACTCCCTTTACTTGGCTTGATCTAGAGGACCACGAAGGTCTCCCTAGTCGAAGTCTTTATAAACTTCGATTCCTTGAGCTCAACTCTAGAGGACTACGCGAGGTCTCCCTAATTTGGAGTCTTTTCCAACTCCCTTTCCTCCTTCCACTATTTGATTCCTTCCCTTGCGGTGGAATCAACAGATTTACAAACTTCCGAGCCACACCACAATCTCTTGGGTGGTCTCCGGCGACGCCCTAACCGTCTAGGACCGAAGATCCAAGAGTAACAAATGCGAATCACGAGATTTGACAATATGCACAAGTGCTCAAGAGGTGGCTTGCTCTCAATCTTGAATTTCACTCAACCCACAATTGGATTTGGCAATTGGAATCAATCACACACTAAGAGAGGGTTAGAGAGAGTTTGCAAAGCTTTAGGAAGGCTTAGGAACCGGTAGAATCGGCGACTTCCAAAGATGGAGGCTTGGGGGTATAAATAGCTACTTTGAAAAACTAGCCGTTAACTAGCCGTTGGGCATACCGGACGCGTCCGGTATGACCCCCACAGCACAAAGAAACTCAGAGCTTTGCCAGTAAACATATCTACCGGAACTTCCGGTCCTTGACCGGAACTTCCGGTCGAGCGAGATGGAGCGGCGTCGCGTGCAAGAGATCACTTCCGGTCGAAGAACGGAACCTCCTTCGGGCGGAACTTCCGGTAGGGGGCCGGAGCTTCCGCCCGGGCCAAGCTACGACAAGCGGCACGCAGGCGAGACACGGCGCCCCCAAGTGCACAACCCGAGTATACGGACACGTCCGGTATGCATACCGGGCGGCACGGCGGTGCTACCCCAATCGATCTCTCGTGCCCTCTTTCACTCAAACCTCACATGGGTTGGCTTGAGCACTTATGTATAGTGTCTATCATCATGATGCATCCCTCTTAATAGTATGCGGCTTTCCTATTCAACCCAAAATATCAAATACAAACGAATTGTGCTACTTGAGTTGATTTGTTTTACTTCGAGCCATAGCTTTTTGATCTTCATCGCTTGAGGGTGCAAACATGTCCAATTGATATTTCTTCATTGAGCATAGCCATCTTGAGCATATGACTTGATTCCATTCATCCGATATGAGTTACTTCAAAATGGACCAAGTCATTTTCATTATTCTTTCACCGATTGTGATATTGATCCTTCACACAAATGCAGCCATCATAGCTTGATTGATGCCTTGACTAAATGCAAGTACTTTCTTCTTCACTCTAGCTAGGTTCTTCAGTCATCAAGCCATCGCTTGCCCTTCACCCTTGCTTAGTACCTCGAAGCCTTTCCTTGCTATCTTCACCTTCTCAAACTATCAAGTTGCATCATGTGTTGAATCATTAATTAGAGTACATATCCAATTACATTGTCGTCTTCTTCGATCTTCATACTAGCAAGCTTTCAATGTGAGACCAATATATATATATGTAATTCATCATGTCTCTAACAACCAATCCCAATATGCTTGCTTTCATCATAGTTATGAATATCTCACAATATATAAGCTTTTGCATGAAATCCATTTGCATTGTTGTCTTGTGTTTGAGCTAGATTGATCATACAACAACACATCATTTTGGCTTTGTACATGTACATCAAATACGTGAGATAACCAATTTCTGCATGGTACTCGGCAATAGCATTAGTTCTTTAATCGCATTGTCATCCAATCATCCAAAACCCACTAAAGGGCTAGATGCACTTTCAATCTCCCCCCTTTTTGGTGATTGATGACAACCCGATTAAAGCTCACAAAAAAGATATAGCAATTAAAGCTTTTGAGTTCAATGATTTATGAGAGGCTCCCCCTTAATATATGCGATATGAATCGAATTCACAAATGACCTCAAATATCAATTTGCACATATTAAAACACATAGGAGACTCCCCTAAATCATTGCATCGGTGAGGTGCAAGTGTGTGTCAACAACAAATCCGTGATGCATATGACAAGATATACCACGAAGAAGAATAAATATAAAGCATCACAAAGCATATATTTTCACTCTAAAACATGCATGAACCTTATGAAAGTAAATACAACATATGAATACCACACACATAGCACTCATCACAGAAATTTCTCAAGCCCATAGACCACTAAGATAGAATATATCACAAGATCATGCCTCATACGTCCATCAAGCATAAATCTCACAAGATACAAAGATAAAGCTCATAAAAGCCGACACATGTCGATACATGTCATCTACGAAAGATACATCAATAAAGCTCAAACTCAAAAGACTAAACTCAAGTACATGTCTCGGTAAAAGACTAGTCTACATTTTGCGCATACATGTCTCGAGGCGGTAAAAATAAACCATGAAGTACAATCTGAGTCTTTAATCAGTCTTTAATCACTCTCTCTCCCCCTTTGTCATCGATCTCCAAAAAGGTCAACATATCAAATGAGGAACTCAAAGGGGCTGCAAGCTGTAACATGTCCGGCAATCACTCATCATCATCATCGTCGTCTTTGCATCATGAGGACGAGAACTCGACCGGCTCACCATGTCCTCCAAAGTAGCTAGGACCACTTTGCCAAAGAGATCATCCCACATAGCTGAACCAAACTCCTCTCCGGCACTAGGGCGTGGCTGGGGTCGTGTGAAGGTACTCGAAACTGGAGAGGGACGATTAATGCGAAGGCAGCGGTGGGCTGGCGAGGCTAACTGGCTGGCTGTCTGTCTCGAAGGAACTCGGCAAACTCTCTATCATATCGACTGCTTCTTTGCTCCTCGGTCTCGGCTCCTTTGGCTGTCTCTCGTCGAAGGTGGAGACCGTGGAGGGTCAATCTGAGTGAGTCGCTATGCGCTTGAGAGTCTTCGTGTCCTTCCTCCGCCGCCTCTCTCTCGTGCCGGTGGTCGGATATCCTTGCACATCCCAAAGATGGAGCTAAGAATCTTAGGAGAGGTGGCGAGAACCACCACCACGGTGAGAAGTAGAGCGTGAAGGAGCACGTGGCGGTGGAGACTCTTGCACCTCTGGCGCATCATCCCGGGTGCCTCTGGCTGCTGCTTTGCTCCTCTGGACCAGGTGGAGGAACTCCCAACTCCTCTAAGTCTGCAAAAGATCTTGAGGGCCTTATGCACTCCGTCATACTCAAATGTGTGCCCCTGTCACTGCTCAATCATATGCATAATGTAGGGAGCAAAACCACAGCCCTTGAGGGGCCTCTCACCAACTGCTGCGGATCTCACACCGGATAAAGTCGAAAACACTGAAAGGCTCTGCCTCTGGTGCCATCCTTGCAAGTAAGTTCCTCGAATAATCAGCAATCGAACCCTTATCTCCTCCCTTGCAATCAATAGTCCTCCTGAACATCCGATCCAGGTATCTGTAGGTGGGATGGAGACCAACTACCTTGCCAACGGATCCTCTCTCTCTCTGAGGTGGATACATGTAGCCTATACGCTGCGGAGGTAGAATAATCGATCATGTATCTTGTCCTTACGAAGATCCTCGTCGAGAAACCATGGTAACCTGCAAAGGCTGCATAGTCAACAACGTACCGCGGCCCTCAAGCATCCAATGCATGCGTCGGTGTCCTCCTCAACAAAGCGAGTAGCATAGAGGCGAGCAATCACCTCGAGTTCCAATCATGCACGAACTCCATGATATCATAGATCCTGTCCGCTCACAAATAGCAATAGCATGATCAAGAGATGGCTTATGAAGATCCCTGCTATCTTTGCCAATCCACCCGAGATTTAGCCACAAGCGGCTTCCTCTTGAGTATCACTGCGATATAGAAATCCATGTGAAACCGAGTGTGAAACCTGTAGTCAAACTGAATCTTGGGCAAACCTCTAGGATCAATTCTCCTCGATCACGAGCTCTCTTGGTCATACCCTTGGCCAGCCCTGTGAGTGCGTGATGTGGACATAACCGGGCAAATGTGGACGGTGAACCTCAAGCAATCAAAGTAATTTCCCTGCTTGCCCCTGGCTGGTGAGCTGGAGCTTCAGCTTGCTCCTCTTCCTCTTCTCCTTCTTCTTCCTCCTCAATCTCATCGAGCTGTCATTCTACGCATCGGTGGTCTTCCTCTTCTTTCTTTGGACTCAACTCTGTAGTCCTCGGTATCATCATCATCGAAGAGGAGTCAACGCCCCCTGCATAGGCTGGTGCAGCCCCCAGGCTGCGGCTCTGGTAGGCCTCTGGCGAGAAGACCTCGGATGCATATCTACTGGCCTTCTTATGCCTCTCAAAAGCTCTAGGGTCATGCAAGCCCTTGGTCGAGGCTCCGATGCGCCTCTCTCTCCGGACATCTCTGCTGCCCTGTCGTCAAAAGGATTTGCAAAGGATTCTCAAAAACTAAGCCCAAGTGTCATTTCGAATATTGCAATTAGAGAAATAATTATTTGTCTAATCTTTGCAAGCACCTAGTCCATACCATGTACTAGGATCACAAGACATCATCGACAAACAACCATAACCCTAACATCAATATCGAAGAAAGAAGAGAGGAACAGACCAGGTCCGAAGGGGTACGCGCTGCCCTTATCTCCCCGCGCATACCGGACACGTCCGGTAGTAATACCGGACACGTCCGGTATTTGTGGTATTTGTTTTTTGCTCGAGTTTTCTCTTTTCGGTCCCCTTCTTGATTGATACTTATTCCAAGTTAATGTCTAATCTCCAACCAAACACAACATGGCATCCATTATCACACAAAACTTGATGTGACCAATCTCTTTTCCAAATTGAGGCATACTCTTATTTCCAAAGATTGGAAAAAGATCTTGGATAGATATAGTGATTAGGACTTGAGAGAGTCCATGCCATTTGTGATTAGTCAATCAAATAAGCATGGGGAACAATAATCACAAATGACATGGCTAGGTCACCAAGACCAAGAACCAAATTGTTTTTCAAAATCACACAACCTACACATGCTAGTAGGGGTTTTGAAATTTATCTATTCTTCATCACACAAGTGCACACTCTAGCATAAAGGGCCTTAGATGCACTATAATGCATGTATGTAAATACATACCTTTGCCTTGAGTCCACAACATTTCCACTAAGATAAATCATATCATGACATTAATTTAGTTGACCTCACTTGTCATATGATTATGCCATGAAGGATTTTTCACTTAAGACCATAGGACTATATATAGGATACTTAGATAAATTGTTAGTCCACAAGATACAAAACAGAAGTTGGACTCCCCCTAAATTAGTGCATCAAGTAATTTGAATAACTTGTGACAAGCACTTTAATTCTATTAAGAATACGAGAGTCAACTTTCCATTTTGGTCCAACACATAGATCGTTTTGCCAAATATGAAATTGAGTGGAGAGATGCTCACAGTCCACTTAGAGATAGTTGATCATAAGCTTATGAGTACACTGAACATATTCCGAAACATATGGGCAAAACTCGGTTTCAATTCAAATTGAGGTTTTCGTCCCATGCCATACCGGACACGTCCGGTACTCATACCGGACACGTCCCGGTGCGTGCGAGACAGAACTAGCAAATTCTCTGCTTGTGATTATTTCTTCCTTTCATGTTTCACCTTGAACACCTGCATCGCAACAAATATATTGCTCTACTAGAGAGCCATTAAAAGCACCACATGACAAATAGCATAAACTCTTAATTGAATCTAGTTAGCCACTTCAGATATTTCACAAATTTATCAATTTGTGAACTATTGAGCGCTAACCAACCAAGTGGCTATCCTATAGGTTTTAGGTACTTATCATTAGCGATGAAGATGAAGAGTAGAATATCAATATAGAGAATCTTCGGATCAACCATTCATGATAGTATGATAGGAATAGGTTGATAGGTTGAGTTGAAATGTCAATTTGCTTGCTCAACCACCCCGAAGCCTTCATCTCATCACCTAGTACCTACATGCACAACCTAAACACATTTTGGTACCCAACTCATATTGGGTCCTTTTATGTTAGTCAACAAGTGCTTAGGTACCCAAATGGTTTTAGTACTAGTTTGAGGTGAACTCATCACCTTACTAGTGCTAACTCCATTTGTGCCCTTCCTAAGCATATCAATAAAGCCAAATGTATTCGGTTTAGCAAGATCACCATTTGGACAATTATAGCTCACATGCCCCTTTCTTCTACACACATAGCAAATGCGCCCTTGATTTGCCTTTTGCTTGTTTCGCTTGTTGGAGCATCCATCAACTGTGTGTCCCGCTTCATTGCAACCATAACACTTCCTTGTTGCAGCTATGAAACTAACTCTTGTTTGCTTGTTGGTGTTGTTTGATGTGTGATTCGTTTGTTGGGCTTTGGAGGTAACACGGTTTGAACCCTTCTCAAGCTTCTTCACCATGATGTCACGGTTATCTTGAGATGGTTGTGCTTCTTCCTTGCCTTTCAACCGAATCACATCTTTCTTGAGTCTTTTCACTTCTTCTTTGAGCTCCTTGTTTTCTATAAAATTTAGCTCAATCGAAGATTGACTTGCTTGAGAAGCACACTCATTAGTATTATAAATATTCAATTGAGGCGGTGTGCTAGTGAGAGTGTGAGTGTGAGGTTGAGAGGATTTTACCGATGAAATTACAACCTCATTAGCTACCTCAAGCATGATATGCGATTCCACTAATTCCTCATGTGAGCATTTGAGATGAACATACTTAGCTTGTAGCACATTGAATTTGCTTGATAGTTCATCTAGCCTTGCCTTAAGCTTAATGTTTTCTATTTCTAATTGTGAAGCATTAGAAGAGGAGTTAGTAACTAAAGCATGCTCAATTGATAATGTTTTATACCTTTCATTGATTGCTCTTAGTTCTTCCAACTTAGAGATGAGAAACATTTCTTGTTTTTCAAGCGATTGCTCTTGCTTCTCATTCTCCTCTTCTAGCTCAACATTCTTCTTTACTATCTTCATGAATATGAGCTTGTCCTTGTTCTTTGAGATGATCAAGAGTATAGTTGTCTTCAATTTCATCATCACTTGCTACTTGATCATCTACTTGTGCAATCTCCGTATTTTCATCAAGATTCTTCACTTGATCTTTCTTGATGGGCTTCTTCTTGATTTTCTCGGCCGTAAGGCACAAGTGATGCAGCTGGTGTGACTCATCACTTGGTGACCATCGGCAGGGTGGCACCGCATACACAGTTGTTAGCCGTCTTGCTGCTCCATCCATACGGACACGTCCGGTAGATCTACCGGACACGTCAGGTAGTCCGCCTGGCAGCAGGTGCGGCCGATTCTTGCTCATTCACTTACGGCTCGGTGAGTTGCTCATTTCTTGAGGCTTCTTCATTGCAGTATGATATGGTAGATGAGCTTTCCATTGATCTCCACACGTAGCACTCATTGCATTTGGATTTTCCATATAACTCAAAAAGCTTAATCCAAATGAGATGAGCACTCTCCGGCGGTGCTTGTCCATTGTAGATTGCCTCATCTAGAACTTCTGCACTCAATGTACTCAAAATAACATTACATGCTATAGCGTTGAGTTGCACGCATCTCTCTTCCTCTTTTGTCAAATTTTTATAGTTGCACCAATCAACTATGGAGAGAGAGATGCTAGCATCCACAATACGCTCAACAAGAGGGCTAATATCTCTAAAAGTATTGAGTACATGAATTGACCAAGATAGAAAGTTTGAACCATCATTTCGAAGAAGCACGGGCTCCAATCCTTTAGGCGTCGACATCCTTTTCTCACGGCGGTGAAGCTTTTAGTGAGTCCTTGCTTTGATACCACTTGAAAGGACCGAGGATGCGCCTAGAGGGGGGGTGAATAGGCGTTTCTAAAAATTAACACCTTCAAATGCGGAAACGATTAGTATGGGAGTTTCTAATGAAATGGAAACTCCAAATCAGAGAATTAAACCACCCTCACAATATTATCACAGAGAATATAATCAAAGGACAATATATCAACGAGCTAAAACCACGCAACACAAAGTTAGGGGCAGATAATAGCGATGGGGTGCTTTCGAGCCAATACCGGACGCGTCCGGTATACACACCGGACGTGTCCGGTATACACGGGTTCTAGAGGAACCCCTTGAAATTTGCGCCTTTTGATTCCAAAGCTCGGCGCCCGATTATGGACACCTACGGATGACTGTGGAGCTCGGTGAACCTGCAGACAACCTCAAATACCGCAAGTGTATCACAAACACAATATGAAATAGAATTCGAGACACGGTATTTGTTTTACCGAAGTTCGGACTTCTTCAAGTCCTACTCTCCGTTGAGGCAGCTGCGAGTGACCCAAGGATTAAGCTCTCGAGGACCACGCAGGTCACCCTAGCCGAAGTCTTTTTCAACTCCCTTTACTTGGCTTGATCTAGAGGACCACGAAGGTCTCCCTAGTCGAAGTCTTTGCAAACTTCGATTCCTTGAGCTCAACTCTAGAGGACCACGCAGGTCTCCCTAGCTGGAGTCTTTTCCAACTCCCTTTCCTCCTTCCACTATTTGATTCCTTCCCTTGCGGCGGTGGAATCAACCGTTACAAACTTCCGAGCCACACCACAATCTCTTGGGTGGTCTCCGGCGACGCCTAACCGTCTAGGACCGAAGATCCAAGAGTAACAAATGCGAATCACGAGATTTGACAATATGCACAAGTGCTCAAGAGGTGGCTTGCTCTCAATCTTGAATTTCACTCAACCCACAATTGGATTTGGCAATTGGAATCAATCACACACTAAGAGAGGGTTGGAGAGAGTTTGCAAAGCTTTAGGAAGGCTTAGGAACCAGTAGAATCAGCAGCTTCCAAAGATGGAGGCTTGGGGGTATAAATAGCTACTTTGAAAAACTAGCCGTTAACTAGCCGTTGGGCATACCAGGACAGCGTCCGGTAGGCATACGGACACGTCGGTATGACCCCACAAAGACAAAGAAACTTCGAGCTTTGCCGGTAAACATATCTACCGGAACTTCGGTCCTTGACCGGAACTTCCGGTCAGGAGCGAGATGGAGCAGGCGTCGCGTGCAAGAGATCACTTCCGGTCGAAGAACGGAACCTCCGCTTCGGGCGGAACTTCCGGTAGGGGCGGAGCTTCTGCCAGGCCAAGCTACAAGCAAGCGGCAGGCGAGACACGGCCCCACGATTGCACAACCCGAGTATACTGGGACACGTCGGTATGCATACCGGGCGGCACGGCAGTGCTACCCCAATCGGTCTCTCGTGCCCTCTTTCACTCAAACCTCACATGGGTTGGCTTGAGCACTTATGTATAGTGTCTATCATCATGATGCATCCCTCTTAATAGTACGACTTTCCTATTCAACCCAAAATATCAAATACAAGCGAATTGTGCTACTTGAGTTGATTTGTTTTACTTCGAGCCATAGCTTTTGATCTTCATCGCTTGAGGGTGCAAACATGTCCAATTGATATTTCTTCATTGAGCATAGCCATCTTGAGCATATGACTTGATTCCATTCATCCGATATGAGTTACTTCAAAATGGACCAAGTCATTTTCATTATTCTTTCACCGATTGTGATATTGATCCTTCACACAAATGCAGCCATCATAGCTTGATTGATGCCTTGACTAAATGCAAGTACTTTCTTCTTCACTCTAGCTAGGTTCTTCAGTCATCAAGCCATCGCTTGCCCTTCACCCTTGCTTAGTACCTCGAAGCCTTTCCTTGCTATCTTCACCTTCTCAAACTATCAAGTTGCATCATGTGTTGAATCATTAATTAGAGTACATATCCAATTACATTGTCGTCTTCTTCGATCTTCATACTAGCAAGCTTTCAATGTGAGACCAATATATATATATATGTAATTCATCATGTCTCTAACAACCAATCCCAATATGCTTGCTTTCATCATAGTTATGAATATCTCACAATATATAAGCTTTTGCATGAAATCCATTTGCATTGTTGTCTTGTGTTTGAGCTAGATTGATCATACAACAACACATCATTTTGGCTTTGTACATGTACATCAAATACCTGTGAGATAACCAATTTCCTGCATGGTACTCAAAGCAATAGCATTAGTTCTTTAATCGCATTGTCATCCAATCATCCAAAACCCACTAAAGGGCTAGATGCACTTTCACTTCTTTTTATTATTTGGCCTTTAATTCTTATTTTCGCTTTTTATTTGTATCATTTTATTTTTTACCTAATTAATTATTTTATTATTTTTTACCTAATATATCTATTACTTTACTTTAGTAGTTTTATCTTTTATGTTTTTATTTCTAGAACACGTGATGATGTTCGTGTAGAATGCTAGTGATGTTCGAGATATATTTGTGATGTTCTATAATTTATTTATCATGCTTACATAGTATATATGTAATGTTCAACATTGTATTTTGTGATGTTTACTTAGTATATATTTGATGTTCACATAGCATATATTTGATGTTCCACTTTTGTTTTCATGTTTATTACTTTTTTTTTTCTTTTCTTTCATTTACTTTTCTATTATCTTCTTATGTTTTGTGTAAATTTCATTTTGGTTTCTATTTTTCTTATTTTTCACTAATTACCTTCTATTTTAATCAATTTCTTGCTTTAGTTTTTCTATTTCTTTTTTCTTTTTCAAAATATTTATTTATTTATTTTCAATATGTTTAGTTATTTTTATGTGTGTTTTCATGTGTATTTTTTATTACTTTACTTTAATATGTTTATATTTATTCTTTTTTATTTTTAGAACATATGATCTTCACGTAATATACTAGTGATGTTCTATGATATATTCTATGATGTTCTATAATTTATTTTATCATGCTCATATAGTATACATGTGATGTTCTATGGTAGTTTTGTGATGCCCACGTAGTCTACATGTGATATTCACATAGTATATATGCAATGGCTATATATAATGTATTTTTTGTTCTATGATGTATTTTGTGATGTTCACGTAGCATATATTTGATGTTTATGCAATATATATGTAATGTTCACAGAGAATATATGTGATGTTCTGTTATGTTTTTTAATATTCACGTGGTATACACGTGATGTCCCTATATTATATATGTTGTGAGATTTCCATATTACTTAAGCTTTTTTCCCATGTTTTCTGAATTTTCCTATGGTATAATTTATTATCAAATATTTATTATTGTTATGGTTGGATGTCTTTTTATTCGACTTTAAATGGCCTCATATATTTAATAATAAGACTACTTCATAAATATCATAAATATTTATAAGGTGTAGTGCAGGGTCACATATATGAAGCAACAGGTTCTGTGTTTAAAACCCAGATATGCAGTTTTGTTTTATTTTTCTTTTATTTGTAATATGACGTGGGAAGCCTACCTGGATCCAATTTGCTTAAGCGCATAGCAGGCAAGCGTGGCAACGCTGAAAGCCGCATGGAAGCATGGGCTGGTCGTGCAGAACTGGGCCAAGTGGGCCAAATACTGAAACCGAAGCAGGTGGGAAGTAGCAAGCAGGTGGACGGGGGTCGGCTGGGTGCTGGGCGCCGACCGTCATGTCTAGCGAGCACGCCCCAGCTTGCCGAACGCCCGAAACAGATGAGGGCTTTTTTCTCCCAATAAAGAAAATTGTTTTTCTCTCCCAATTATATATATAATATCAGAAATGGTAAAGAAAATTAGGTATGCAACTATTTATCCTCTAGGTAGGACTAGCTGATATCTGGGCTCTTTGGATTCATATCTTTCACTTAAGGATCGAAAGGTATTAAAGAAAAAATTAGTTCAAATATCCTTTAATCTCCTCTAACTTTAAAGTGGAATGGATGAATTTAAATTAGTGCTAAACCGTAATTGTAACCGTGTCTAATAAGGCTATGGAAAACAAACAGAATTACTCCTATATTTCAGGGCTTGCTGGTATTAATATTTCTAGTTTCATCATTCATATGGTACATGGTTGGAAAGATATACTCTTTCCATTCAAAAGTCTGTGTTTTTCTTTTTTTTTATTAATCTCCCTCGTACTAGCGGGACTGCATGGTTTTCTTGGTAGCGCGGGGGCGACGCCTCGTTTCACATACAAACTCAAATACTCCCTCCGTCCCAAAAAGAATAACGTTCTCGCTTCCCGAGAAATAACTGCCGGTAATTTTTATAAATAATAAATGTCATCGATTAGTATCATAATTAGTATCATCGAAAAGATATTTAGATCTAGTTTTTTAACAAATATATTTGAAGATATAAATATTGTACGTATTTCCTACAAATCGAGTTAAACTTGTGGCATGAACACCCAAAACGTCATCTTTTTTGGAACGGAGGGAGTACGCCGCTCCTTCCGTTAGCTTGTATAGTTATCCGATGTTTTCTCCGTTTGCATCTGCTGGAACTCTTCCGTGACAAGGAAAGAGATAATTTGTTTGATAATGGAAAGAGATCATTGCAACACGAAAGAAATCATTGCGCTAGCTTTGCTGCTCCCTGTGTATCTTCGTCTTTTGTATGGAGCAAATGAAAAGTATGTATACGATGTTACACGATGCTTCTGTTACTTTGTTTTGGATCGGTCGTGGCCTTGTTAGCGCGACGGAGAAAGAGACAGGTGGCTGTTCGGAGAAACGCAATCTGTTAGCAAGGTAACGACGTTTGAAGCACGGTTAGCAGCAGATTTATCGGTAAATCAACCGACGTCAGTGCAGTAAACAAAGCTCCGTGTTTATTGTCAATAGGGACTCCTGGCTCGCGATATTGGTCACCGTGCCCAAGCCAAATACGAAGACACTAAGGGCATGTACAGCGTGTTGTCAGGCCCGGTCCTGTCAATTTACGGGCTTGGAGCGAGTCCAGAAAAATGGGCCTTCATTACAAATTTTATATAGTTATATTATTTGTAAACAATTATACTATTCAAATGATTATAAACATAAATAATACAATATAATAAAATAGTGGGTGTAATCTAAAATATGTGTCATTACAACTCACGCCTTATAAAATGGGATGGAGGGAATAGTGAGTATCATTGTACTAGATTCAATTCAATGTTAATTAAAATAAAAATCTGTTAGAGTTACAACTTGAAAACAGAGATAATAATCATTCGCTGATTAAACAATCAACAAAGGGGTTTAGGGAACAGGGGCAATGGGGCACGACACTTTACCTGAAGACGTTTGGACGTCTCGTATAGTCATAATGTCATACTCGCTTGGCTGGGAATGGAGTTATAGAGAGAGCGAGCGAGCGGAGTAGCCACCCAAGGCGGATCGGCGACGGCGGCGGCCATGCACGGGTGAGAGAACGACGCCAGAAGCACGGCGGAAGGAAATGGTCAGGAAATCAACGGACTCTTCCTCACACGCTCGGGGCCAAATCTATTATTTTTCTATTGGACCAGATTAAGTTACTACTAACTACACCTTGGGAATGGGCCCCTTGCCTTCGAGGGCCCTGTGCCAAGGCACTGCTCGCACCCCCCCAGGGCCGGGCCTACCCGTCTATGTACCATGCATTTTGCAAAACCCTCCTCGCGTGCTAGGATCGAGGCGAGGTCGTCGTCTGGCGAGACGACGATGGCGGCTCGTGCTCCCACGCCAAGTCGCCGAGGAAGAAGACGCATTTATGCGGGATTGCCGTCTACAAGCGCCAAGGCGTGGGATCGAGCATGCCGCACGGGAGAAGCAAGCCTCGCTCCAAAATATCCCCATCCCCTCCTGAAGCGCGGCCGCGGCGCCGCTAGCTCCCCTGGCCGGACAGCCACTGCGCCGGGTGCTCCCTGGCTGGGTGGTGTGGTCGAGCGCCTCGCTTCCCTGGACAAGCGGCTGCCCCCCTCCCCGTTTTGCCTTTCACGATTGCAATATGTTTGAGTTTCTTGGATTGGGAGGAATGTGAAGTTCATGTTCTAGTTCTGCATATGCTTTTACGAAGGAGGATGTTACCAGATTGCGTGATTTTGGTTTGTTCATCTAGATTGCAGCCATATCATCTGAATTTTATATCAGACTGAACATGTTGCTACTTGTGAAATGAGAATGTGAGCACATACAGCACTATGAAAAAAATGCAATCATATTTAGTGTATATGTTTGATCTAATTTGTGTCAATAAGCAACACAGTGGTATGCAAGAATGATATTCATAATTGATCAGGGTTACATGTAAGCATTAAATAATTTATAGATAATCAAATAGACAATACTTGTCTATGGGTTGTATGAACTGTCTATTTAGCTGTCTATATTATAAATTCTAAGAATTTATAGACAATCCTCGTCTGTGGGCTGTACATGCCCTAATGAGTGGAGGGAGTATGAGTCTACTGTCCAATGGAACAAACAGTGCATCTTTTGGACTTCCAAGCTAGGAGTTATGATCATTTTAGTGGAAGCTACACATGCTGTTGGTTGCTGCGCGAGAATGAATCATGACTCCTCAAATACTCCACTAAGATGACCTTCCACTAGCTTTTATTTATGCTTATGTTCACACCCAACTAGAAGGGATGTTCCTAGTATAAATAAATCATGTAATCCATCATTTGAGGGGGTTGATATTGATATGATATGGTGCTAGTTGATCTTGTTGAGTGATCTACGAGTGATTCTAGTTTTATCCTATTCACCACCCACGCACTGTCTCTGAGTCGATCCGTATCACTGTCATTATCCATTTTTTTAAGATAAAGGATAATATTTCATACCCGACTTCATCTACCAACAGGTAGAATCAAACCAATTACTATAAAGCTGAGGCCACATGCCAGAAAAACAAAAGAGAAAATAAACTAGGAGCTCTAGTAAACATCTATGATATTCCGGCTTGCTACAAGACAAGAATACACCGCCAAATGCATGACAACAGCGCTAAGAAATTCGGAAGATAACTATGTTGGCACCAACACTAACATTCGATGAGAATCTTTCAAAAGCGACGACTTCAACAAGACCATGACATACGAAGATGCCATCATCGCCCGACCAGGAAGACCGGTCTTAGATTTTCACCCCGAAAGATCTCCATGGCGCCCTGTGTTGGAGAGGAATGATGACGCCTCCAATGAGGAAGTGGCACCCATAGGCGTCACCGTCATCAAAACACAGCAGCTATCTCACCGAAATCTTTGCCGTTACACCAGCGACCAGCGAGGAAGACCACCGCCAGATGCATAAATGGAGATCTTGGAAAGTGCACCACCAACATGTAGATACGACCTTAATTGGAGGTGATGCCAGACAACCCCTATACCTCCACTCGGACCATCCGCACCCTCCATGCGCAGTAACGCCCCGAAGCCCCAGATCTGGTAGGGTACCGGATCCATCACCCGAAGCCTAGATACGGCCATCGTCGGGAGCGGCACTAGATGGCCGCCGCCCGTGTAGCCACTTACGCCTCAAAGCCTCAGATCTGGCCTCACACCGTCGGTCTTTGGGTCGCCTCCACCTCTGCTCCCTCCGCCCGCACCTCCTCCTCCTCGACCATCCTGATCCAGCCACCAGAATGGCACCGGATATGCAGATCCATCCTAGTGAGGATCAGAACTGCCCGTCGGAGGACCGAATCCACCGTCCCTGTCGTCACGAGGCTCCTCAGCCACACGGTCTGGTCGTCGGAGAACCGAAGCCGTCGGCCCGTCGTAGGCCGGCCGCCATTGCCTATACTGTTGTCTCCACGGCCGTCACTGCGCCCATGGGTTGCTGGACCCGATGAAGAGACGCCCACACCACCACTTCATCGTCACAGCTAGAAGAGGCCAGGTCGCTGCCATCACACGGCAGCCCACGTAGCCTTGCCGGCGGCCCATTCTAGTGACAGCGAGACGAGAGAGGAGGGAAAGGGTTGGAGGCAGCACCATGGGAGAGGATCCGCCTGAGTTGCCCGCGCGGGGAGCGACGCGGGGGTGGCAGCAGCTCCGGTTTCCTAAAAAAGGTAAGTGGGCAAAATACCATTAAGACACGGTTCGTCTAGGGCCACAACACTCGTGAAACTATTTCTGATAGTGAAATTTTGTATAAATTTGAATAGTAACTCCGGTCAGGATTTGTTCCTCGCAGTTTTTTTTAAACACTAAATATATAGACTTTGCTGAATTGTCCTCACCATTTCATAATTTAATATTCATTTAATCCTTTTTTAAAAATGACTTAGACCTTATAATTTTGCCCATCACTCCTATGACCGATAGCATCGCCATCACTACCTATAGCAATGTCCGACCCCATTTCTGACGCGACCTGTCTACCGCCCAGCCCCAACACCGCCATCAAGGAGAACAAGTTGTGCTATCTACGACAACATTAGCAGTGACTGATGACACTATCCTCACCTTTGATGAAATCTCCCTACACACTCCATGGACCACCTCGCCCTTAGTGCTACCCATAGCCTCTCCCATCCAGGATGTCCACCTCATTCTCATCTCCAACCTCCATCACCCACGCCCTCAAATCTCTCATGCCCCACATCCTCGCTGTCGATCAAATATCTCACTACTGTGTCTTGCTCCTTCCCACGCACCTTGACCTTGGCTATGCGATGGAGTTCGAGGTGGTTGAGGTACTCAATCATGTGGACATCAAGACACTCACCTTGGAGGCTTACTCTCACATGTCAACTAGGTCATGCAGGCACTCGAGCTAGGGGCATTGTTGGGGCTAGGGTGTAGGCCAGGGCGACACTCCAAGTCTCCAACAGCCTTGGTAAAGAATGAGAGGAGAGAGGATGAACGAGAGAGACCATGGACAAACTGGAAACTTCAGATCGCTCAAGTGAAATGGCATTTTAACGGATGACAAAGATAGCTCAAGTGAAATGGCATTTTAACGGATGACAAAGTCTTCATAAAGACACTCCAACAAAGACCACAAGTTTATTTGATGGCTTTCGGGCAAAGCCCAATACCATGAGGGCAAACATTCAGTTTTTGCATGTGTGGACGGCGGACCTTTATGGCTTTTGGGTGAAGCCCAAAGCCATGAGGGCAAACATTCAATTTTTTCATGTGTGGACAACGGACCTTTAAATATAGTTGTACAAAAATACTACTAGAGAAATTTATTTAACAAAGGAGCAGGACTCCAGCTGCAGCAAGGGTAGCAAAAAGGATTTACGACATTCCAATTTACTTTCAACAGTGGATTTCACCTTGCCTCACTGTTTGTCCAACTATTGTTTATGGCCCACGCATCACCATGTAGACGTTCTAGAGAAAAATATTTGGCCGTTGTCCCGAGTGCTCCCTCAACCCCTCCATCCTCCACTCCTCCACTCCGCCATTCCTTTTCCATGGTGCCTTTTCGGTTATCTATGGCTAGCTGGCCTCACCTGTGCTTAAGCCGCGCGCAATGTGCCTTAGGGCACGGGCCAGTGGGCCCTCCTTCGAATAAATTTTTTTTGCTATTATTTTTAGGTTTTTTTCGTTTCGATCTTTACTCCAGTGCCCGATAAAAATCACTCAGTAAAGAGCTCTTTGTCGACAATTCTTTTGCCGACAATTCTTTTGCCGAGTGTGGCACTCGGCAAAGTTTTTGTCGAGTGTCTGAGGCACTCGGCAAAGCAGATGACTCTGATAGTGATTGTTAATGTTAGAGTACCATCTAATAAAAGAGAGTATAAGTTTGTAGTTCATCCGTGGTAACCATTGAGTTGGGAAGTTCGCGATTGTATGCAATACCACAAGTTTAATTTCTTTTATGTGATGCATTAATAGTTGAGCCTATATGACGACATTTGCTTTAATCCTTATGTCATGCATGACTGTCAACGAGTACGGTATTTTTTTTTTCTAATCTATTGTTGCCCTGCTCACCTCCCTCTGAATGCTTAGATCAGAAACCCTACACTAATTGCTTAAACATGAAATTAGACAAATTGAACTTCGATTGCGATTAATAATAAAAGCATAATTGCTTACTAATAACTTTACTTAATTGTGTCTAAACTAATCTGAAATAGGCTTATAATTAGGTTCTGGTTTGGGATCATGCAAAGGGCTGAGCTATCTCTGATTAATTGTTGAATGCATCTTAGGCATACGTATAGATGATGAATAAAATAATATCTTATCTTTTGTTTTTTTACATGATCACTAGTTAATATCTAGCTAATACACATGGACGCAGAAGACTTATTAGATGTAGACTAGAACTGTAGGTCGCCATTGATGCCCATGGGGTTGGTGACTTGGTGTAGCTGTGAACGTAGATGTAGAAGATTGATTTTATGTTTGGACTACTTGAGGGCTTAGATAATAACCTCTGTCGATGTAGAACTTAAGCTGCTGGGAAGTGGCCTCCTTCTAGTCACCAATGACACTAGCCTGGACAGGAACTTGACCTTCCTGAGCCCTCCAAATCCTCACAGATCGCTTAGAGGTTTGTTTCATAGGTTGGATGATGCTATAGGGGTGTCAAACCTTATTTATATCGCACTATTGACTTAGGACAAACCCTATTATTAGAAATGTGGATCCCAACCGTACTCGAAGCTGGTCACACGATTAACTTGAGATCATATTCCAACACCAATATGAAATTACGAATACAAGAATACATTCACTTTCCTAGCTCATAAGATCCATGCATGTCATATGGGTAGATGTAGAATCATGACATCGCTTTCACATGTAAGCCACCTATGAAGTTACATTGTGATGAAACATGCTGTCCTAAAAAAAAGGTAAATAAGCAAAATAAAAACAATACATAAGAAGTTCTTACAACCACACATCAGGACAATGTTGAACTGATATGAGAATTAATCTCAACGTTTTTGTGTTTTGTTGAGATGCAGATGATACTGGAGATTGCAAAATTCATATAATAGCTACCATTATTACACATAATTGTCTAAATAGAACATGGCAGCACTTCCAGAACATGGTGGCACTTCCATTGCCTATTTTTTAGCACCAGTGACCCCAACAAACAATTCTGATAAGTATGGAGTATAAGGTGTGTAAGAGTAATGGGTCCATACTCATTTTTGAAGGAATGCAGAGCACATGCTTTCTGATGGTCCATGTTATATGATACCATTTGCGCCTCCCAATGCTACAAAAATAAAATAAAGTTACATCCCGATGCACGGTGACCACATGGTAGTCAACTATAGCTTCATAGTTCTTCCCGAACAGCTCCATCTAGCACTTCAGGACCCATTTTGGTGTATTTGAGTCCTCAAGCACCTAGAATGATAGTCCACAACTCTTCCATCTCCCACGACAACAAGAGGGCACTACATGGCCTTCTTCCACAATGCAATGAAGAAGCCCACTTTGTCGAGTGTCAATTGCACGGCACTCAACAAACCTTGCATACTTTGCCGAAAGTGTCAGGCAAGTGACACTCGGCAAACCATCCATTAGGTTTTTGGTTGTTAATGGATTTTTTTGCCGTGTGGCGTACCTGACACGCAGTAAACGCTTTGCCAGGCATTTTTTGCTGAGTGTCATGTGCCAAGTGTAACACTCGGCAAACTGTTTGCTGAGTGTTTAAGGCACTTTGCTGAGTGTTTAAGACACTCGGCAAACCGCTGTATTTCAGTAGTGTCTGGGACTACCCAAGGAAGAACACATAAGTATTATCTGCACCTACATGAACCACGGGCAATGCTAGGATGATGCATCGTGTCTTGCCTTGCAGATGCACCTTGAGTATCAGTTTTCTCTCTAGGATCAAGTAAACCATGCCATTGATAAAGGTGGTCAGGAACCAGAAAAGACGTGATCTTGACTAATCTCGTGAGACCGCCATGTTTCCAATGACCCTTCTTGCCTTTCTTCAATCCAGTTGGCCATACTGTGACTCCAAAGCCTAGTCACTGACGAGTAGGAGTGAGTGGTTGTCCTTGTCATGCGCACATCAATAACACTGTGGTCTCGAAAGAGCACAAGCTGAAAGTGGGAGGACATGGCAGGATCGAAGAGAAGAGAGGTGTGCTCATTTGTAGTGATGATGATACCTTGGTTGACGTTGATCCAGGTGTAGCTTGGCACGCGCCCCCACTGCTCCATGGCCGGGTTGCACACAATGTAGCCCAACTCATGTGTGGTGTAGTAGGCATCCCGAAGGAGACCGAAGAGGACGAGGCCATTGCAGGAGTCAAGGAGGAAGATGTGCATTGTCCTCTAGACCACCTTGGAGAGGAACACAAACGAGGTGTGCATGGTGGGCATGGCCAAAGTCCTCCCCATTATGTAGGTGAACCGACCAAATTCACTACACCACAACACCACATCACCGTCAGATATCTGACGCTAAAAACTATATTTAACGATGAACGATCTCTCCCTAAAGATTGCCCACAGACTCTCTGCCACTAATTCCTCATTTAGCGATTTATGGTCTGCCGCTATAAATATTTATTTTTAGCGGTAGACTATCTGTCCCTAAAACTAGATATAGCGTTAATCAGTCTGTCGCTAAAAAAATGTGGGTCCCATATATCTCACACGCCCTCACTATGGCGCCCACTTACATTCATCTCGCGCGTAAATTTTGGCCTGTGCACGACTAGAGAAACCCTAGACTTTTCACTTCCCCAAATCCCAAATCCAGAACAGAGCGGCGGCGCCTGTTCTTGCTCTCCCGCGCGACGCCGCCCTCTGGATCCAAAATCGCCGCCTTCTTCCCTAAATTTCTTGCCCGCCACCGCCCTCTCCTCCCTCCCAAATCTGAGCCTATCTTTGCCCCAGCCCCATCCCTCTCGCCCTCCTCCTGGCCGCTTGCCCTCTTCCTCTGAGCCGCTCACCTCACTGCTCTGGTTCGTTCTCAGCTCGCCGGGGCCCCTAGCTGGAGCACCGCCCCTGCTTCTTCTGGACGCCCACCCCCTCCTCTGGTCCTGCCAGCTCGCCGTGCCCCCAGCTGGAGCACGCCACCCTCCTGGAGGAGGCCATGGTGGAGCACGCTGCCCCCTGGAGCACGTGACGGTGGAGCACGCCGGCCCCTAGAGCACACGACGGTGGGGCACCCTGCAGATCCATCGTATGTTCCAAATGCCCTTCCCTGTGTCTCTCTTTCATCTGCTGAAAGCTAAAAATAAGGTTTTTTTATTTCTTTTCTTGGGGATTGGTGATTCTGTGCAGCATTCTTAGCTATTTATTATAGGTTGTTAGTTCTGTAATTACGTATCTGAGGCTGCATCTTCAGAGATCTGTAAGTGCATCCTTCCTTTGCTAAAAATAGAAATTACAGATCTTGGTGCTGAGTTACAGATCTTGGTGCTGAGGCCATCATTGTTGGAATTGGCACACATGATCTTGCGACATGCTGCAGCTGTTCTATATTATGTGATACTTTTTGGTACACAGAGTAGAAGTGTCCAGAATTAATTCATGAGAGTTTTTATTGGACACATACTCATAGGCATTCCTTTTATCTTATTAAAAAATGTAGAGGCATTGTGGAAAACTGACAATACAAATGATATTTTTAATTGCTGATCTCATTTATAATTGCTCTATGTAATGAAATACTGCAGTGTGAGCAGATATAATGTGAAAGTAGCTTCCTCTAAAGATTCATCAAAGCCATTTCCTGTAATGACTCATGGATAATTGCTCTCTGTTATGAAATACTGCAGTGAGCTAATGTAATTTGCGCTTTCAGGCTCATAGTTCATTTTTGTTTTGATTCCACGTCTGCATCAAGATCTAGTCGTCTTTGCTATTTCAGTATTAATGAATCATACTGTATATTTGGTTTTTCTAGTGCAACAAATTAAACTAATGGAGGTTGGCCTGTTGAGCACCATTGCCATACAATATTAGTAGGAGCAGGAGGAAAAAATGTCAATGTCTTTCTGCTTTATTGTTCAGTCAAAAAAATGGCACACAATCAGAAAACAATCTCCTTCGTTGTTGTAGCCACAAAAGCACAAACAATTAAATAGAAAGATGGTAATTTAGGGACTCTAAAATTTGGAGCTACATGATGAGTAGCAGCAGTGCAGCAAGCAGCAGGTCAATGTGACCCTGATGGCAGTCAGGCGCCACTGCACCAGCTGCCACAAGGCACCTGCCACCTCCAGACCACACCGGAACTGATTGGTGATTCTGTGCAGCAATTGTGTTCCTAGCTATTTATTAGAGATTGATAATTCTGAATACATCAATTCTAAATCTATATGGTAGCAGTTCTAAGGCTCTATCACACCTGTAGCTATGTGCATCAATTTTAGCTACCTCGAGTGAAAGCATAGAAATTATTTTTCCTCCTGTAGCTATGTATGTATGTATTGATTTATTCTTTCTGATTCATTTCAGCTCCCTTGAGTGAAAGCATTCTGGAGCTGGCCCACTAAACCCAACGAGCTGTAGATCTGCTGCATCAACATCATCCTTTTCTCATTGCTTGTTGTCAACATATTCAAGTGTTATTCAAGTGCTGCAGGTATACTCTCACCCCTACAGACTCATGGATAAAACCTGGATCAATAGTGATGCTAGGCACACAAAGGCATATTTACAAGGGGTCAACAGTTTTCTAGCTTTTGCATTTAGAAATTCAGCAGTAGGGGGACAAGATATTATGCCCTTGCAGAAAGTGTGTTAACTCATTTTGGAGAGACAAGTGAGATACGAGAGCACTTGATATGTGATGGGTTTCTAAAAGGGTACACAACTTGGAACTTACATGGGGAAGCTAGTTCCTCCTATGTGAATACCGACAATGGTGATGGTGCTGATGTTGTGGAAGAGTCTAGTGAAGAGGATGATATTTCTGAATTGCTTAGAGACCTAGCTTGTGGTTTAGATGATAGAGGGGATTTTGAAGATAACAGTTCAGTTGAGCTTCCTAAAGAACTAGTTGACCTCCAAAAGTTGGTAGAAGCCAATATTCAAGAATTATTTCCTAATTGCAAGAAGTACACAAAACTGCGTTTTCTGATTAGGCTTCTTCACATCAAGCTCCTTGGAGGATTGTTGACACCTCTTAATGTTATCTCTAATAGCGGCGCCAAAAATGCTAGAACAGCGCACCGCCACTAGAATGCCAAGTTGTCATCCCCAGCATAACACCAAGAGGTGTGGTATTAAGTCATGCCACCATCTAGAATATAGAAATGTATCCGCAGTTTTACAGATCAAATACCATTGTAGCATTTTACCCGGAGTATTACGGGTTGTCATTTATATTTTCCCAAAGGAAGGTCTACATGGCTGTGTAAAGTTAGTGTGTTGACCTAGGGTGTAATGAATAGGCATAACCATGTCCTCGCTACTCAATGCAGGGGTAAGTCACAAGATAAATGATAAGATAAGTATATAATCATCAGCATAAACAGATAGAGACTCCTAGCTATATCATTAGGGTTGCTAGTAGAATATCAAGAGATATTCCTAGTTTATTCCTAGCTATATGTCAATGTACATTATGGTTAGTGCAATACACCTAGTAATCATGGCTAAGGTTAGCATTACATTTATTCATAGTGGACATACTAAGGAGGTTTGAGAACATAGCTCGCCCTTCCGTCGTATACAAGCCCTACTGTGCCTATAAACGGGGTTCGGATTACATAGGACTCAACAGGAATGTCACACCCGCGATCTACCAAACCCAGCCTATAGGGTGCATTCGCAGATAAACAGCATATAAGCACCACGCTTACACTTTGTTTATCACTCACCCAATGATCAATTAGATGAGTGCTATACGAACCTATGGATAAACATAATGTTAATCTAGCTATACTAAGCATATAACCATAATAGACAAAGAACATAATAACTATGAATATAAGTAAATAAGAATTCATCAATTCAATTGTAGCAATCATATAACTATACAATGAAAGAGAACAAAGGCGAGAGGAGGTAAGAATTATACCAAATCCTAGCTCTTGATGGCTCCGGAATCCAAGCCTGCGCTTGCCTCCCTCTAGTTCTAATCTAGCTATCTAGGCCTTAGCTAAGGAGCTCGATTAGGGTTTCTGGCTGATGATCGGACTTCTGAATGAGAATGAATGAATGGGGGCTCTCCCCAAGGGAGGGTGCCTCTTCTTTTTATAGCTACGGGCGATGATCGTGAGCCATCGGATCAAACCGACATTGACGGGTGGATAGGATTGATCCTCAAAGGCGGTGGAGCGAACAGGGGCGAGCAAGGGGACCCGGCCGGGGCCGGGGCCGACCGGCCGGTCTGGGGTGGGACCGGCCGGTCCCACCTGGTGGCCTCCGGGCCCCCGGCTCGGTGTGGTGCCTTCTCGTCTCTTACGGAACCTTCCTGTGTAGCCCGGAGTCCGTTTTCCGTTTCCTTGTTCCGATAAGCTTGTATGTTTGCGCCTTTTCCGGTTTACGCTTTGCACAAATAGTGAAACACCAAAACTCGTGGAATTCGGTCGGTGTAAACCCTATGTCTACTTTGGTGATCTCATTTGCATCCTTTTCCTGGCTAGTTGACGGTTGAATTAATACAATAGTGGCCGTCAACAAGGATGGACTGACAAAAGCTTTGATCTTGTACTAGATCTACTTAATGATGTCTTACCTGAGGGTACAACACTACCTAGAAACTACTATGAGACTAAAAAATTGATTAAGTCCATAGGACTTGGGTACATTAATATTCATGCCTGTGAAAATGATTGCATTCTATATTGGAAGGAACATGAAAAATCTGAGTCATGTCCAAAGTGTAAGGTTTCACGATGGAAATCGGCTAGGAAGAGTCTAGATGGGAAACATGTGTACAAGGTTCCTAAGAAGGTTCTTCGGTACTTTCCAATAAAGAAAAGGCTCCAAAGATTATTTTTATGTTCCAAAACAGCAAGACTGACAAGATGGCATGATGAGGAGAGAACAAGAGATGATGTTCTTAGGCATCCTGCAGATTCTCCTCTATGGAAAGACTTTGATGATAAACATCCTGAGTTTGCTGAGGATAGTAGAAATATACGCCTTGCATTTGCCACCGATGATTTTAATCCTTATAGAACCCAAAATATTAGTTATAGCATTTGGCCTGGTATATGTATTCCCTACAATTTTCCACCATCAATGTGCATGAAGCAATCAAACTTCATACTCTCTTTGCTAATTCCTGGGCGACATGCTCCTGGGAGTGATATGGATGTTTTTCTTCAGCCACTTGTGAATGATTTGCTAGATATGTTTGTCAAGGGGGTTAGAACTTATGATGCATCGACGGGCAAGTACTTCCAATTAAGGGCAGCAGTTTTGTGGAGTATTACAGATTTCCCTGGTCTAGGCTATGCATCTGGTTGTGTCACTGCTGGTGAAGCGGCATGTCCTAATTGCCACTCATATACTTGTTCACATAGGCTTGGTAATGGCAGCAAGACTTGCTATATGGGTCATCGTAGGTTTTTGGATGAAAACCACCCATTCAGGTTTGATGTTGATAAGTTTGGTTCAACTGAATTTAGGCAAGCACCTACTCCACTCTCTAGGGAGGAAGTGTTAGAGTGTACTAAAGATATTATCATAGTTTTGGCAAGGATCCTTCTGGAAAGAAACCAGCGAGGAAGAAATGCAAGATAGGGGAGGCAGTAGTTATTTTTAAAAGGAGGTCTATTTGGTTTAAACTTCCCTATTGGAAAGACTTGATGCTACGACATAATTTTGATGTCATGCATATAGGGAAAAATGTGTATGAGAACTTTATTAATACATTCTTGGGCAATGATGGGAAAACTAAGGATAATCTGAATTCTCATTTAGACCTTCAAGCTTTAGGTATTAGAAGTGGTCTGCACCCTGTTGATGTTGAAGACCAATTTTATTTACCACCTGCACCATATACAATGAGTCCTGATGAGAAGAAATTATTTTGTGAAGTGCTGAAAGGGGTAAAGTTTCCTGCTGGTTATGCATCTGATATACGTCACAATGTTCATGTCAATGAGAAAAAGGTATTTGGCCTTAAGAGCCATGAATGTCACATCGTTCTACAGCACTTACTTCCACTTGCTGTGAGGAAAGTATTGCCAGAAGTAGTAAGCGCTGCAGTGATTCGAGTTTGTCATTTCTTCAGGAAAATATGTGCTCCTGTTTTCCGCAAAAGTGATATGGATAGTCTAGAGGCTGATATAGCTGAAACATTGAGCCTTCTAGAGACTATATTCCTTCCCTCCTTTTTTGACATTATGGTACATCTTATGGTCCATCTTCCTGCCCAAGCAAGAGTGGCTGGTCCAGTACATTTTCGTAGCATGTGGCCTGTTGAGAGGTAAATTCTGTGAGCATATTGCAGCATATATGTATAAAAAATGCATACTATTTACAACATAATTAGCCTATTATATTTGTATAGGTTTCTGATGAGACTAAAAGGTGATGTTCGTACTAAAAGCCATCCAGAGGGATCAATTATGGAGGGTTCTATGTTTTATGAGAGCCTTACACTATGTGGACACTATTTACATAGCCGGGGGCTTAGAAATGTTGATGGGCTGCAAGCTGAAAGTCGCACAACCCCCTTCTTTGATAGCATTGGTCGGGGTTTAGTTGGGAAGTGCACAGTGAGTTTGGATAACAAGACTTGGCTACAAGCACATAGATATATTTTGTTCAACAATGCAAATATAGAGCCTTACTTGGAGTAAGTAATCTGGTTCACTTCACACCATATGTTTAGATTCTCTTGCATGGTTAGATGATAAATTGACCTTTGTAGAAAGTATGCTCACCATCTATCCTCAATTGGTGTTCGAAACCAACGAGCTATCAATCGAATGCAGCAGGAATGCTTCCATAAGTGGTTTAGGTCACATGTAAGTGGGAAGACAACTTAACACGTGTTATCTAAGTTGAACTTCTCATTTACCTTATTAATAATATTTCTTACTAATCATAGGTGGAAGAAATGTGTGAGGAAGTACCAGCTGAAATACAAATCTTAGCCAAGGGGCCAATCATGAGTGCACAAAAATATAGTAGCTACACCATAAATGGATTTGATTTTCACACTGTGTCCTATGATGTGGGTAGGTCTATCCAAAATAGTGGGGTCGCTCTGGTTGCAGAGTCCACATGCTTTGAGAGGGGCAATAATGATAATGTCATAATAGGAAACAAGACTTATTATGGAATTATAAAGGAGATTATTGAATTGAACTATAACCACAAAGGAAATGTTGTTCTTTTCAAGTGTGATTGGGTTGACAATCGTGTGCAGAACAAATGGGTTAAAACTGATCAGTTCGGGGTCACCACTATGAACTTTAAACATTTATTTAATACTGGTGAGAAAGTATCAGATGAGCCTTTCATACTAGCATCACAAGCAGTGCAAGTCTTCTATGTTCCTGAACATGCTGGTTCTGAGTGGGTTTCTGTTCATCAGTCCAAACCAAGAGACTTCTATGATATGGATAATTTGGAGAGTGAGCACCTAGATAATGGCAATGGACTAGTTCTGCCATTGCCTGATCTAAATGCCAAGGTGACTGTGGATGTTATTAATGGGATTGTCCCCACTATTAGGACAGACATAGATGGTATAATTGTTGAGCCTAAAAAGTAAGTATTATTTATACATTATGTGATTGCCTCATTGATTACTTGGAAAATTTGTTCCCTTCAGTTTGTATTATTTTTTATACAAGGCAAAGATTGCTAATTCCTTTGTACCTTTTCAGGAGAAAAAATGTCAAGGGCAAGAGAAAGAGGCAACAGCGATGATGACATGACTGAGTATGAGAGGCAGAAATGGGAACAAGTTGCAAGAAACCGGGAGAAGATGGATTCCCTTCGTCTTCGTGAGATGAGCGCCGCATTGCAAACTGCCCAACCAAATAAAAGAACAAAGGTTAGTCTTGTACAAAAGTGCTGCCATGTCTCACTGAATTGTGAAATCTGTAGCAAGGTTAATAAACTGGTCATATATTTAATGAAGTCCAAAATCTGTAGCAATGTTACTAAACTGGAACTGTATCAGATATATTCCTGTCCATGTCTCATTGAAAGTTGGCATGAAGTCAGAATTTATTCTTCTTTACATGCTGTAGACAACTAATTGATATTGTCATGTGCATTTTCCTGCTGTAGAGAACTCAAAACATAAGTGATGCAGCCCTTGAACATCATAATTTGCGACCAAGACCACAAAGAAATAATGTTGAGCCTACAAATGAGCAGAATATTGATGCTGTAGATCCTGATTATGAAGTAGTTGGAGAGTTCTTATGTGACAATGAAGGTACATCTTTCTAAAAATTTGTGAGAACAATTGCAGCAATTTCTTGCTTCAATTTCTAAGAACATATGCTGATATTTCTAAAAATATTCTCTCTTATTTTTTCATCCATACAGAATTGCACATTGGTACTCAAAAAAGGAATGGAAGGGGCATCACCACATTGAAGGACATATTCTCAAGGATAGCTGACATGCCTAAACTCAAAATAGCAGTCAATGAATTTGGACAACCTGTAGGAGAAAATTACACGAAGTTTACTCGTGCCATTGGCTGTCAAGTGAGAAAGAAATTACCAGTTGGATTTAATGATTGGAGGTCTGTTCCCCTTTTGAAGAAGCGTCAAGTTTTTGATGACTTAAAGGTATAGCTTGTCTGGACTTATGCAAGTTATCCAATTTATAGCAGCTACTATAATCTGTGCATGAATAGCAACTTAGTGCAATTTGTACATAATCTGTACATCAATAATCAGTTTTTTGTAGCAATCTAATCCCCAGGCACCAATTAATAGTAGCTTAGTATACTTTGTACATGAACTGATGGCTCCTTTTCAATGGCAAATTAGGTGTACTTCGATTTGGATGACCCTGCCGAGAAATGGTTTATGGAGTCAGCTACAAAGAAGTGGAAGGACTACAAGGCAGACTTAAGGGCAAAGTATTTTGATGAAACATTAACAGATGAACAGATAAAGAAAAGACTTAAAGATATATTAAATGTTGATGACATCAATGCTCTTATTAAGTTTTGGAGGTCTCCTGAATGTCAAGTAAGGAATAGTTCATATGAATCTCTCTTTTCCTTTACCTACTTATGACTGTGCAAATCTCAAAGATTTCTACCACAGGCTCGCACTGAACGAGGAAAAGCAAATCGTGCTAAGGGTTCATCACACATCTAGAAGTGTCAACCATGCTTGTCATAGGCATGATCTGGTATAGAATCCTATCATGTTACTCATCCAATAAATTATTTTGGAGTATTTTCAGTGGTACATAGTTATAAAACTTGTAGGGTAAAGCACTTGGACGTCCACCTCGAAGAGATGAAGTGTTCATCACTACGCATACAAGGAAAAATGGAGTACCTTTAAGGGAGGCAGCAGGAACGATTGTAAGCTTCCCCTAAAAAGAAACATGGATCTGTTGTATGCACTTTACTTATTCATATTTTGTAGGCTGAGCTAAAAGCCATTGTTGAAGCTCACCCAGAGTTGAAGGATAGAACAATTCAAGAAGGTGATGTGTATGCTGCTGTTTGTGGAGCCAAGGAGTCAAGAGGACGTGTTCGTGTTCTGGGTCTGGGACCAACTCCACAAGAGATTGGAACCCAGGGCTCAAAGCACTCATGTCAACAAGGATGCAATTGGAAATTTTTGCTAGACAACAAGCTAAAAGTAGGAATAGAGCTCTTGAGCAACGCATTCTGGAATTGGAAGAGGAAAAGATGGTGCAAGGAAGGACAAATGTTGAAATCCTATCACAGCATGGATCTAATTCATGACAGTATGCGGTAAACAACTCGAACTACATTATCTCTTTACATGTGCACATACATTTCTAGCAGACTAGCCACTATAGGACTTCTAGTTTCTCAGTAATAATGCTTAGCTGCAGGAGGTGTGGATCTGCTCTTTTAATATTATTGTGCTAACAAATGTTAATACGATTCTCGTGTAGACTCCAACACCTGAGGAAAATATAGATGAGGCACATAATACTCCTTGCTGTGAAGAATATGATAACTATGTGGATAATGAAGACAATGGTCAGTATGCTGAGGAGAATGAGAACTTGCTCCCTAATAGGCATGCTGCAACCCAATCAACTCTGAACATTACAACAGCGGCAAATGATGTCCCCCTTTGCTTTGCAAATGATACAAATGTAATTTTCCTATGCTCATACAAACTATCTATATTTTATTGTTCCTAGCTTTACAATTCTCATGAGTTCACCATTTATTTCAGGTTCAAATGGAAAGGAGCTTGCACCATGCTAGGCATGGTGTTGCCCGATTAGCTACGAACATGACTACTATGCCAACAACTAATATCCTCTTTCACTTTGCAAATGATACACATGTAATCTTGTCATGCTGCTGCAACGTTTGTCTTTGTGACATCAAATATGTTCTATGCTTTATAGTTCTCATAAGTGCATCATTCATTTCAGGTTGCAACAGAACAGAGCTCACTACCCCCTAGGCCTGTTGCAGCCCTATCAGCTGTTAACATGACTACTAAGACAAATGATATCCTCCCTCGATTTGCAAATGATAAACATGTAATCTTTGAACTACAGCAATGTTTCTCTGATTTTAATTATGTTCCATGTTTTATAGCTCTCATGATGATCTTCACTTCAGGCTGGAGCTAATGAGAGCTTGCTGTCCCATAGACATGATGCAGCCATTTCAGCTGTAAACAAGACAACTACACCAACAAACAATGGCCCTCGCTTTGCTCATGATCACTATGTAATCTTCTTGTCTTCCAATATTCTTTTGTGGTTTCATACAAGTTCCTTGATTTAAAATTCTTATGATTGCATCATTTATTTCAGGTTGGAAAGGATGTGATATTATTTGCTATGTTGAGATCTGATTTACCTGTGGCAAGGGGAACAGTCATTTCAACTAATCCAAACACCATGGTAGGAGGCGAGCCTCTTGGGATAGAGTTCTGTGAAGTAGTTATTAATGTTGTGATGAAAAAGGATGCATTGCTGTTTCGGACTTATGGAGGGATGCAAACTATGGCTGATGCTCTCAAGATGACCATTGCTTGGCCATACAATAAAGTAATAAACTAGTCTTGACATAATTTTCATATTGGTTTGGTCTGTGATGCATGATCAATGTTCCTAATTAAAGACTTCTGTGATAGGTGAAGGAATGCATGAAGAAGGTATGTGAAGAGGCATCTAGACCTCTCAAGTGTAGTACAGGTATGTTCCTCAATTTGCATTCAGACTATAGAAACCTAGTGAGAAGTTGTAAAAACTTATGGACTGAATCCAACACTCATTTGGCAATAAATTCAGCACTCAAGTGCTCTATTACTGCTGCCACCAAATTTAACATAATGTTAATCATTGCTGAGAGAAAGTGGAGTATAGAATGTATCCAAATTAGCCAACAAATCTGAAATTTACCAAGTTGGGTTCTCTTTTTCTCTATTGTTGCTGCTCTATTCGCCAACAAATCTGAAATTTATCCAAATGCAGCACTCAAGTACTATATTGTTGCTACTACTGTACTGTACCAAACAGAATCAAGCAAACAGCTATGTTGATGTCTACACTTGGTTGCTACTGTACTATACTGTTAGCTTCATCCAAATTACTCTAGCACCCAACCTAGCAACCTAACAAAAGTAGCATCCCATGTCAGTTCATAACTAATATCTTCACTAGAATACAAATTTTTCTTGTTATTTGTCCTGCTGTATCATTCAGTTGCTCACTTAGTGGTGTTTAAACACTAAACTAAAGGAGATAGCAAGCTTCACTGTACCTCTGTTTGACATATCATTCAGTTGACCTTATATTTACATGGTTATATTTTTCAGGAAGTGCTGGGCACTAGCGCTACTCTTTGGCTTGAGTTTTTGGAAAGTGGGTCTTCACATAACCTGGTGGATGTGCTTTAGTATTGGCAAGCAACTGCTTTTGGTCTGAGTTTTTTGAACTGATTATGTGCACAAACCTTAGTATGTTAAGCACAGAATACTAGTATTGCTTGTTGGGATATGCATTTATGTAATCTTTTGGTGCCTCACTTTGGTGGATGATTGGAATTATGTGCAAGACAAAGACTTATATATGTATTGACTTCTGTGATGTCTATGTGTTGGACATTAGGCTTGACTTGAATGACAGTTTGATGTGCCAAAGGTTTTCTAATTGTATTTTTTTTTGCATATTTATACTGTCCTGTTGAACAATCTGACGCTATAAATGCATGTCCCATTGGATTATCTGCCGGTATATGCTTGGAAGCAAAGCATCTGCCGCTAAAAAGTAGTAACGAACTGTCTGATGCTATAAAAATTTTGAGCAACAGACTGTTTGTCGGTAAAAGTATTGTCTGCCGCTAAAGACTTTTACCGGCAGGACTTTCTCCGGCTGCAGGAATCTGACGGTAAAACTTTTTAGCGACAGATCGTCTGTTTCTACAAGCACATTTACCGTCAGATTGTCCACCGCTAATCTCAGGGTTGTGGTGTAGTGATTCCTGGGGTTGCAGGATGTACGCCTCCTCTTGCTCCTCCTCCTTATCATCATCATCATCATAAACTTCTTTGCGGGTGCTGGCACGGGCAAGAGTGGCAGACTGGCAGAATTCTTCTGGTGGCATCAGGTCCACATCTTGATCGCCATAGGCTCGTCTACTGCCACGGCCGTGGCCATGGCCATAGAAGAAGCCTTGTAGGGATGGGGGCAGCTCCGTGTGGTGAAGGTGGTCGTCATGGATCTCCCGTTGAGCTGTCACGTTGAAGAACACCTTGGAGTGGCAGCTGGGAGATTTGGCGAGGACCTTCACGACTCACGAGGGCGCCATTAGGGAGCCCTGCTGCCCTGTTCACCATGCTTAGCTGTTCGCTGCAAGAATGAAAGGAGCTGCAAAGGTGATCAGAACAGTGTACGATGGATGTGCTCCCTGAGAACGAAGTGCACAGCCGGGGCGGGATGGGGCAGATTGGAGCGTGCCTACCTGCTGGAGACTATGTGGAGATCGTCCGTTGATTGGTGCCATGAGCGAGATTGTTGGGATGGGATGCTAGGGATTTGGGAAGTGGAGGATTGTAGAAAGTTTGAAGGTTCCTTGTGCAGCCATAACGACTCGCAAGACCACCAGCTTGAGCACCTAGTTTCTGTCAAGTATACTAGCAGCCAGTAGATAGAGGTCATCGCCAGCCAACCATATTTACCACTACAGGTCACAAATTTGTCTGCCTGTGGGTACATGATTTGATGTACTACATTTTTATTCCAGCGCAGAAAGACCCTAATGGGACAGAAAAATTCAGTCGCCAATAATTTGCAAAATCTCCGATTAAGTGGATTTGCATATGTAAAAAGCATTTGCTCTTGTTTTGTCACGATTAAATTTTCTACCAACAAAACCTACATTTTAATTCCCAAGGCCTAGAAATTACTATATGAATCGAAGGGAAAAATAAAAAACCAAAATTACGGTAAACACACTGCTGAGACTGAAATTTTCCTTGTGACCGAAATTTCTTTCGTGGTGATACAGAAACGTACACTTAGGGAAATCAGAATTAGCATTTCAGAGCTGAAGCCGACCAGTGGATCAAGGCACAAGCAAGGGGGCTGGGAGCTTTGGTGCGGCCTTAGTGTCTGTTGGCATTTCTAACGTCACTACTAAAAAGCAGATATAAATCCTACCCCTAGCAATGACCCCAGAAATGGTCGGTATATAATTACTTGTCATTAGCGACTAGCCACTCTTGAATTACTAATATTTCTAAACATGAAGTAGGTTGTTATCCCCAATTATATTGCTAGAAAATTAACATAGATTTACATTGTACTATTGTGACTAGGCAGATAAAATATATGAATAAGATATGAATGGAAACTAATGGGTTCTGCAAGCGGACAGATAATTATACCGTTGTAGCATTTTACCTAGGGAAGTCTCCCGGTTGTCGATTTATAATTATATCTCTAGAAAAGCTATATAATAAACTATTATTATTATATTGATGAGAAACTATATAGACATGATAAACGATATTACCTAAGTCGTATACTCTACTTATAACAGGCAGAGGTCACAAGATAAATAAGGATAAATATGGGTGATAGCATAATCATCAAGTATCATAATTAAGGATAATCATCAGAGCATCTTACTAGTCATAATCATAGCTAGCCATTAGATAAATTAGGGAAATAGGTCTATAACTACGTCAATTGAATAACTCTAATTAGTGCAACTACATCTAGTAATCATTGCTAAGTCAACCCTAAATCATCATTGCATGTAAAGAGGCATCAACTAATGAGGGTATTAAGACCTAAGTCACCTCCTTCGCGACCGTGCCCATGCTAGTCCTACATACGGGGGTGGACCACAGAGGAACTAACGTAGCTGTCACCTACGCAGACTACCACACGTCCCGGCATATCAGGGTGCACTCGCAGATAAACAAGACATCTAGACACCACGTCTACATATCGCCTATCATCTACCCATTATACATATGGATAAACGCTATACGAGCAATTACATGAATTCAATAAGATCGAAATAACTAAACTAGACATATAATCAAAGTAGGCAATGACTATTGTAATTAAGAACATATGAATCTATTTAGAGTAAAGTCTCCCTAATCTGAATAATGAATACAATAAAGTAATTAAGAACTAGATCTATTATTGAACTCTCGCCCCAAATGACGCAGGGGGGCTCAGATCCGATGAAGAAATAGATCTCCTCTACTTCTAATCTAGCTAGCTAATCCTATGAACTAGAAGGCTCTTGATGAACTTGAAGGCTTCTCGATGCTTGATGGCTTGAGGCCTTGATGAATAATGAATTGGCTCTCTCTAGGGGGTCTACCCACATATTTATAGTCCGGTGGGATGCGCGTGCGCACGAGGTTCAAACCGGCGTAACATAGGGCTAAGATGCATCCTTGGAGGCGGTGGAGGAATATTCCGAAGAGAGGGCCGAAACCTAAAGGGGGCACCGCCCGGCCCCATGGTGGGGCCGGTAGGCCCCACCGGCAACCCCCTCGGCCCCCGGTTGTTTCAGGTGTCTTCTAGAGTCTTTCCGAGTCTTCCCGCGATGTAGTCCCATGGCGGATAAGTTTCGTGGTTATTTTGCGCTAGGATCCCTCTTTTTTAGCTTTTCTGGAAATCACCCTAGAAATTACAGAATATGCAAAACTCGTGGAATTTGTCAGATAAAGCCCTAGACTAGTATGTTTTCTTGTTTTCCTTCGGGTAAAAAACCTTAGTAAAAATTGATGCTAACAGGTGTCAACAGTGCCCTAGCAGCAGGATGTTTTCAACCTTCAGTAGTCTATACAAGATGTAGTCACTTAATTTCACTAATGCGGCCAGAGGCCGACATCTTTGTATTTTAAATTTCAACTTCTCCTTAATACAATGATATACACACGCATGCGTACTTGAGAAAAAAAAGCGGTCAGTCCTAGGGACAATGTGCAAAAAACAATTATGTCTACATATAGATTTCAAAAGTAGGACTATTATGAAAATCACCTTTCAGAATGACTATCAATAGAGGTAGGGCGGCTCTTAGTGAAGAAGAGAGAAGACAACATTTACCTCATGAGAACGCAGGAGTACGTGCTTTCCGCCTCTATGTTTTAGCGGGCCCTGTATAGCACCTCAGCATTTGTATGGGCCACGCCAGCCTGAAACAAACGACCATTCCTTTGGACGAGTCGTGTTTGACATTTTGAGCTAAGCCTGCATATTTTGCAGTGTAAAATAGCTAAGATAAACATTTTAGAATGGGTTTGGACTGAATTTTTTTTTGGTAGAAGGAACTATAAGCCCAGCCGAGATCAATTTGCTCAGATCTACACGTGCGCATGGGTTAATTCTGGTAGTGGTAAGTTTGTAGTATGGATTGATAAAGGCATCCTCAATGAACCGGCGGCTTAGGTGAAAAAAAAGGTGACATGGATGTTAGAGGAAAAACACAGTATCTTACACTAAGAATGTCATTTTATATATATTTGGACTAAATAATAAAACTTTTTAAGTTTGAGTGTGGTTATAGAGATTATTATCATCATTGGTGTCATTACAGGTTTCTTATAAAAATATATTCCATAAATAATAGAAAAATGGATTTTAGAAGACAACATGCATAAATATATATCTGATTAGTCAAAGCGGGCACATTTAGGGGTCGCCCTTGTAAATGGTCAGGTGGCCTCCATGTAGATATCCACCAGTGTAATTATTTTTAAAGATGATCATCTTAAGGTGACCATCTTTGTTTATTGATTAATAGAGGCGGTCCTCTTAAAATGCTCGCTTCTGAAAACCGCTATTAAAGAGATTGACATCTTTAGTGTTTGCCTCTAGAATCAATAAACATAGAAATTGTTGCATCCAAAAATAATCCATGATATTTTTAATGTGTAGATGAACAAAGACAAACTTTATATCAAATTTGTTCTCTCTATGTGATCTAGAACTTCATAGTTGAAATGTTTTTTTATTTGAAACTTACAGTCCCATATATTGTTTTAAGTTCTCTGATGTTGAAATTTAAATTTTTCATTCAACCTCGGATGTTGACATGGTCCATACTAAAGTTGTAGTTGTTAATACATTCTACAATTTTATTGTTGAGAACTTATAGGTTGAAGTTTTAGATATTGTTCATAGATTATCTTTTCACATGCATTATCTACTACTTTATTTATGTTTCTGCTTACAAAAATTGGTGTTTGATTGGTAGCAAAATATTTCATAATTTAGGGTGGGAATGTCTAGGTTCCGAGGGTATGTTTCTTCTTGGACAGAAAAGTATGTAATAGATCTATGGGGACTAATGATAGGAAGTCAAGATTTGTAGGTATTCATCATAGAGTGAAAAGCAAAATTAATACATGCGTAAGTACATCATCTCTCCAAATGTACATATGAATTCAATAACTTGGTGGGTGGGTGCACAAATGCTCACAAACGTGACAGATGGGCGATAAAAGGCCATGCTGGCTAGTGATGTGGCTATGAGAGGGTGTGGGAGGCTATGGTAGTTATCAGATAGCCCTTTAGTCCTTAATTTCATTATTATTTAATTCATATAAAATTTAAACAAATAATAGATGGAGAGGGTTTTGGCAGAGGAGAACGACAACTGTCATGGCAACCGCACAACCGCTGGCAAGCGGTCAAACGTATCCCTAGAGCAATGGGTCCGCGGCTACGGAAACCTAGTGATCGGACTCCAGATTATAGTGAGTGCCAATCTTTTACCTGCTTTAGGAGATTTTTTTTATTGTTCATGATCAGGAGAGATTAGATTGTTTTAGCCTTTTAGAGCTTTGGTTTATGAGGCCAATTTTCTAGGTCCAATGCTGAACATGTTTATGTCTATGGGCTTGCAAGCAACAGGTTGTATGTTGACGAAAAGGTCAACTGGTTTGATAGTTGTGATGCTGAGGAATGGTCACTGCAATTTTTGCCAAACATTCTAAAAGAGTTAGGCTATGCAGAGCATAGACCAGTTAGTTGGTATTTGTCTTCCAGACTATACTGTTGCAGAGTGTTCGCTTCTAATGACATTTGATGCATATACCATTAGGATGATCAATGTATCAGCACACCACAAAAATTTGAGAATTTATATTGATCACTCAAACTTTACAGCGAAGCAAAGGCAGAAGGCAGCAAATATCAGTGTTTATGGCATGAGTGATCAGCCTCCACCACTTATCAGCCCCAAAAATGTAGTATCCATTGACAATAATGAAGGGGTTAATTTAACCAAATTTTATGATGATGTGCCAAAGGGTTTGACCAATATTGCAATGGTTTTGATTCTGATGATAATATTTCAAGTTCTGAAATTGACAGAAATTTTGTGGACAGTGACAATGAATTTGGGCAAGATGGTGATGACTTATTTGAGGACAATATTGATTCGATGTGGAGGAGAGCATGGTGCAGTATAAAGGCAAGAAAGTGAATGTGGAAGAGGTGGAGAAGGACAAGGACTTTGACATGCATGAGGAACTAGACATGCCAAATTCAGATAACGAAGAAGAAAAGATGAAATTCAACTTTTGAGTATTCAATAGTGAAGTTGACATTCATGAACCAAAATTCAGGGTTGTGATGATTTTTGCTACTATATAGGAAGTCAGGAGAGCAATTACAGAGTATAGCATCAAGGAAAAAGTTCCAATTAAGAAAGACTGAAATGATAGTTAGAGGGTATGGGCATCCTGTGCTCAAGGCTGTCTATAGGTGATGAAATGTAGATATTAAAGAGCTCATCTCTTTGAAAACCTATGTTTTGTAATAGATATATATTATTTTTAATCTTAGAGTACCCATCTAAAAGAGAGTAAATAAAGTGTGAAGTTCATCCATAGTCACCATTGAGTTGGGAAGTTCGTGATCATATTTAATTTAATACCACAATTTCAATTTCTTTTGTGTGATGCATTAGCTGTTGAGAGTATATAATGAACCTTGCTTTAATCCAAATTATGCCGCACACTACTGTCAGCGAGGAAGGTATTTTTTGTTCTAATATCAAGGCTAGGGTTGGGGATTTTGGGAATTTATTTCTGCCCGGTTTACCTCCCTCTGAATGCTTAGATCAGAAACCCTACACTAATTGCTTAGCTTAAACATGACATTGGACAAATTGAACTTGGATTGCGACTAATAATAATAATAAAATCATAATTATTTACTAACTTCACTTAATTGTGTCTAAACCAATCTAACATAGTCTTAGATCATAATTAGGTTCTCGTTTGGGATGATCATGCATAGAATGCATCTCAGGCATACATATATATAGATGACGAATAAAACAATATCTTATCCTTTGTTTTTGACATGCTCACTTGATAAAATCTAGCTAATGCACATGGACACAGAAGACTTAATAGATCTTAGATATAGACTACAACTGTAATTCGCCATATGCAGAAGACTGACTTTATCTTTGAACTACTTGAGGGCTTAGATAACCTCTGTCGATGTAGAACTTAAACTGCTGGGAAGTAGCCTCCTTCTAGCAAGGACACTAGCTAGCCTGGACAGCAACTTGACTTTCCTGAGCCCTCCAAATTCTCACAGATCGCTTAGGGGTTTGTTTCATATAGGTTGAATGATGCTGTGGGGGTGTCACACCTTATATGTATAGCAATATGGAGTCAGGACGACAAACCCAATTAGAATTAGAGTTGTGTTGAGCTTTACAAATGTGGATCCCAACTTGTACTCGAATGGTCACAGGATTAACTTGTGATCATATTCCAACACCAATATGAAATTATGAATACAACAGTCATTCACTTCCCTAATAAGATCCATGCATGTCATATGGGTAGATGTAGAATCCTGACATCACTTTCACATGTAAGCCACATATGAAGCTACATTGTGATGAAACATGCTGTCATACCCAAAAAAGGGTAAACAAGCAAAATAAAAACAATACATAGGATGTGACGAGTTCTTATAACCATACATCAGGACAATGTTCAACTGATTTGAGAATCTCAACATTTTTGTGTTTTGTTGAGAGATGCAGATGGTACTGAAATTGAAATTCATATAATAGCAACCATTACACATAAATGTCTAAATAGAAACATGGCAGCACTCCCATTGCCATTTGTGAGAATCAGTGACTCCAACAAACAACTCTGATAAGTACGGAGTATAAGGCGTAAAACTAATGGGCCCATACTCATTTTTAAAGGACTGCAGAGCACACGCTTTCTGATGGTCCATGTCATATGATACCATTTGCGCTTCCTGATGCTAGAGAAAGAAAATAACATTGCAGTCTGGATGCACGGTGACCACATGGTAGTCAACCATGGCTTCACAGTTCTTCCCAAACAGCTCCATAATGCTCATCGTGCGCTTTAGGGCCCATTTTGGTGTATTTGAGTCCTCAAGAACCCAGACTGATAGTCCACAACTCTTCCATCTGCTATGACAACAAGAGGGCACCTCATGTGGGACATCCTCTACATAGCATTCTTCAATAATGCAATGTAGAAGCCCCTGGGACTGACCAAGGAAAATAACATAAGTATTATCCGCACCTATGTGAACCACAGGCGGTGCTGGGACAATGCATCGCGTCTTCCCTTGTGGATCCACCTTGAGTACCAGCTTTCCCTCTAGGATCAGGTAAATCATGCCATTGACAAACGCAGTTGGGAACCCAGAAAGGATGGGATTTTGCCTAATCTGGCGAACCCGCCATCTTTCCAATGACCCTTTGTTGACGGCCATTATTGCATAAATTTACCCGCCAACTAGCCTTGAAATGGAGACAATTGAGAACACCGAACTAGGCATAGGGTTTACACTGACCGAATTCCACGAGTTTTGGTGTTTCATTACTTCTGCAGGCGTAAACCGGAAAAGACGCAACATAAGAGCTTATCAGAATAAGAAAACAGAAAATAGACTTCGCGGCTACTCAAGAACAATCTAGAAGACACCAGAAGGCACCACACCGAAGGAGGGGCCGAGTGGGCCCAGGGTGGGACCGGCCGGTCCCACCCCAGACTGGTCGGTCTGCCCTGGGGCCCACTGACGGCCCGGTTCGCCCGGTTCGCTCCACCGCCTTTGAGGACCAATCTCAGCCGCCTGTCAATGTCGGTTTGATCCGATGGCTCACGATTATCTCCTAGGGCTATAAAAGGAGAGGCACCCCCCTTGGGAGGAGAGCCCGTAAAACCCTAATTCATTATTTCCTCTCTTGAGAGAGAGCGAAGGGTTCCATTCTCAGAGAATTAGATTAGAACTCCAATACTTTAAGTTCTAGTTAGGCATTAGCTAGCAAGGTTTCAGTAGAGTTGAGCTACGCTTAGGATTCTGGAGTCATCATCGAGGAGGCTGGTATAGCTTTGTATCCCTCTTTATTTATGACTTTGTTCTTAATTATTATGTTTCAGTTTATTAAGCTCCTAGTTTATTCTAGTGTTTTTCTTGATATAGTATTGATTGATGATGAACTATTTTATATGATCGTAAAAGCGCTTAGCTCATTACTCGAGTGGGTTAAGTGGTAGTAATTATGTAAGCATGGTGCTTAGATATGCTCTACCTACGAATGCACCTTGTAGGCTGAGTTCGGTGGTCGATCGCGGGTGTGACATTCCTGTTGAGTCCTATGTATTCCATCCCCCGTCTATAAGACTAGCAGAATGCTATTGCGAAGGAGGGGAGTGTTCTATTCATAAACCTCCCTAGTAATGTTCCTTGTGAGTAATTTAGAGTCATCAATACTATAGATGAAAGTAACATGTTAGAGTAGATGCAAAGACTTAGTAATTCTAACACTACCTAGGAATTCAATCTCTTAACTAATCTCCTGTTTTTGCCTTGCTACATTAGAGAGTTTCTATTTCTATCTCTGAGTGATTTATCATTGCCCTACACTTATCATATATATATCTATGTGGCTTACCCCTGTATACGTATGTCCTTGTCATGTGGATTCTATCTAAGTATGTATACACATCAATATTCTCTAGCTGTCCTTTCCCATGGGATTAAATAAATTCGACAATTAGGTTCACACCCAATAAAATGCTACAATGGTATTTTATCTGTGCGCTTGCGGATACTCATTTATATTTAAGATAGTTGCATGATTTAATACCACACCTCTTATGCCGCTGCTGGGGATGACAACCCAGTGTAATTGTATGGTGGCTTAAGAGGTGTCAACAAGCATTTTTGGCGCCGTTGTCGGGGAAAGGCTAAGCTATAAAGAGATATTGATCAAATGCATACTTGTAGATGGAACCATGACTAGGTACCTCTGCTTAAACAGGCTTACCTTGTTTATCTTTGTCCATATCATACACAGGGTATTGCAGGATTGGTTCTGATCCATCATCATCTCCCATCAATCTCAATCAGACCAATCAAGAGTTTATTTTACACCAGTTTTTGAGCCATGGCTGACAAGACTCTGTGAGAGTTCTCTGCTCCGAGCACGAAGGACATTCGCATTGGACCAACACTTCCAATCAACAATCTTGAGTCTGAGCTCAAGCCAAGTCTCATTAACATGGTGCAAGCAACTCCATTCAGTGGAAAGATCAGTGAAGATGCTAGTGCTCATCTTCAGAATTTTCTGGAGATTGGTAGCACACTTATCATCAAGAACGTCGCTCAAGACATCATACTTCTTTGTTTGTTCCCGTTCTCGTTAACTGAAAAAGTGAAGCAGTGGTTCTATGCAAATCAAGAAAACATCAAGACATGGAAAGATTGTCCGAAGGTCTTTCTAGAGAGATTCTTTCCTTCAGGCAAGACCAGTGCCTTAAGAGAGAATATTACTGGTTTCCAACAGCAAAAAGATGAACCTATTCCAGAGGCATGGGAACGCTTCTAGGACTATATATCAGATTGTCCTCATCATGGAATAGAAGATTGGTTGTTCATGCAAGGCTTTTATCATGGATTATTCAAAGGAGCACAAGGGCAACTAGATGCTACTGCTGGAGGAACATTCTTGTCACTCACTATCAAGAAAGCCAAGACACTTATAGAAACAATAGCCTCTAATCAAGGCTGGTCGTTGGGCGATACTTCGCATTGCAAGATGAGTGAAGAGGTTGACATTGAAGAGTTGAGTGTAGTATCAGCCAAGATAAATATGTTATTAGATTGGCTCGAACAGCAAGATAATTACAAGAAGGATCGTCAGGCTATTAAAGATGGTATGGATTCTCAGGCAAGAACAGAAAGATATTTAGGAATCTCATATTCCCTGATCTGCCAGAAGATCTGAGCATTATTGGCAACACCCAAGAAATGGACCAAGTCAAACAACCGTCCTTGTGGAATTTGATTAGGCAGCAACCGAAGATCAATGAAGAGTATCACAAAGACTAGCTTCTAATGAAAAGATCATAGAGAATATGAATCATAAGATGGAGAGTTTTTCTTCCGCCATAAAGGATCAACTAAGCTATAACCAAAGGATTGAATCTCAAGTAGCAATGTTGGCTACTGCTTTGCCCATTGCCACCAACTCCGAGCAAATTAATGCAATCACTACAAGAGGAGGCAAGAGTACTCAAGATCTCCCATATCCTGAAGGAACACATCCTAGAAGAGGAGTAAGAGTACAGGCATCGCCAGCAGCACCTGCGGAGAGAAACAACGATGAATTAGAAGAAGTTGTGCCACCATTAGAGCAAGAACCTCAACGCAATTATAATGACACCAACTTCTTACCATTTCGTCGGCAGAGAAAGGAAAGGATGGATGAGCAGTTTGGGAAATTTGTGGAGGTTATACATCACTTATATATTAATGTGCCTCTGCTAGATGCCCTATAAGTGCCTACATATGCAAGATACCTCAGAGACATTCTAAACAATAAAAGGCCACTGCCCACCACCGAAGTCATCAAGCTCACAGAGGAGTGTAGTGCGGCTATCCTGAACACATCACCAATCAAGAAGCAAGACCCAGGACGCCCCACTATTGAGTGCTCGATTGGAGATCAGGTGTTTGAACATGCACTATACGATCTTGGCGCTAGCGTAAGTGTTATGCCCAAGACGGTCTTTGACAAGCTCAACTACTCTAAACTCATGCCCACGACGATGTGCCTTCAACTCGCGGACCAATCACTTCGCCGCCCTGAAGGAATCACCGAGAACATTCCGGTAAAAATAAGAGAGTTCTTTATTCCAGTCGATTTTGTTGTGCTTGATATGCAGAAAGCAACAAATACACCACTTATATTGGGAAGACCCTTCTTGAGCACTACAAATGCTCATATTGATGTTGGGATTAGAGAAATCTGATTCCATATCAACGGTAAGGAAGAGAGGTTTGCATTCAAGCCGTGACCAGAACAATACTCTCAATCAGAGAGGTGTGAGGAGCAAGAAGATTTAAGGTCTCCGACTCCGGGACCGACAGACGCTATAAAGACATAATCATTAGGAGAGGTCGGTGCGGGAGGACTATAAAGATCGAGACCCTCGCCGAAAGGTAATCGGTATTTATCCATTGACTTCTTATATTCTAAAAAATCCAAAAAAAATAATATTTTTTCCTTTATCATTTGGTGTTTCTATAACTCTGAAAATTCAAAAATAATTAACTAGCGGGACCCACAAACATTGGGACCCGCTTGTCATATCACTTCACATAGGATTCTTATCTCCACTCACCTCCTGCTATCCTCCACTTCCTCTTTTCCACCGAAAGTAGCAAACATATACAGTTGAAGGGAGTAGGAGCACCAGGAGGAAGGAGTGGCCGAGTGGGCCCAGTGTGGAACCGGCCGGTCCCACACCAGACCGGCCGGTCTCCCCCCTCCTCTCCTATAAAGGGGCAAGAGTCCAGTGAGCTCTACTCACTCTCCTCTATCCAGATTTCTTCCTTTCGTCTCTAGATTCTGAATTCCTCTTCCTTAATCTTGCTAAAGCCAATCTTACAGAGGGAGAAGGAAAGAAAGAGAGAGAAAGTAGAGATGCTGGGAGGTTGCTTAGTGATTAATGGAGGGAGGCTTTGTTGAAGTTTAGAGGAAGAGTAAGCACAAGTAGAGGAGGTGCTGCCCAAACTTAGAGGAGATAATCACTTGTCTAGGGGAAACTCTGCTAAAATTTGGTTGTGGTGGTAATCACCCCACAAGGACCACTAACCCTGGACGACCGACCCTCTGACTGTTGTGGTGGAAACCTTCCCCGCAAGGACTGCTAACTCCCTCTAACTCTTCTCTTTGTTACTAACTCGATCTTTTACTTTCCGCGTGCAATTATTTTCTGTATTTATTTCCTTTTGTTTTCTCTCGTTATGTGGAGGTAGCAATATCCCACATTGTTTTCTATAAATTTATTGTGTACTAACCCTCTTGTGGAGGAGTTCATTCCCACAAGAGTAATTCACTCTTGGAGCAGTCATCTTCATCTTTCATATTGTCTAACCCCACTCCTAGAGTCCTTGTTGTTTCAGTTCTTAACTTGTTGCAGGATGAGTGGCATATGGAAAGGGATCAGGAGTGGACTTAAGTCTCAGTCCACACGATCAACTTGGAGCTCCTCTTCCCAAGAGAGCTCTGACATGCAGGTTGACGAGACGCCACCCGCAAGCAGTAGGCCATCTTCTTCCTCGACGGTTATACACCGTCTGATGGAGGAACATGACCTCAAGTGGAAGAACAATGAAGAGAAAGAGAAGTACGAACTCATCAAGAACCACAAGTTCATCCTGACTACGGTGTATGATCCTGGGCTTCTTTGAGACATAGGTATGGACACTGAATTTCAAACCATCTTTTCAACTATGGGTTGGACAGGATTTGTGAATATTTCTGAGCCAGGGTGCAAATTGCTTACTGCTGAATTTCTATGCACCTTAAACTTTGTTGAAAAAGAGGTAAAATTCTGACTCTTTGGGATTGAGAAAACATTGACTTGGAAAGAGCTAAGTTTAGCTTTAGGTTTTCATGCTGAGTGCTCTGTAGATGTCGATGCTGTTATTCCCGACTTCATGAGAGAGCAGTTTTGGAGAGACGTAACCGGCCAAAATTCACCCACACATGCCAAGACTAGTAGCATTCAATTACCCACATTAAGGTTTATGCATAGGTGGTTGGCATTTACTCTTTTCCTACGAAGTGACACTAGTACAGTGAGGATAGATGAGCTCAAATTGCTTTACGCCATAGTGAAGAGTAGGAAAGTTGCCCCCGTCATGATGATGATGAGACAGTGGCTAGAGATTTTTCGATTTGGCTATGATATCGAGTTCACTTCTTTTGTGACTCGAATTGCTAGCTATCTCGAGTTGTGACAAAATTCGCTTGTTCCGTATATTAGAGGAGGACGAGGTCGTATATCATATGACTACTTTTGCTAAGGCCAAACCTTGGTGAAGAGAGGAGACACTGTAATTATAAAGATCAATAACAGGCACATCCGGTTACCTAACCTAGAGCTCAACTTGTACACAATGTGCAGGTAACAGCAGCGACACCAATACGAAGCGTATCGGCACGGTTCACTAACGTGCAGCCCACTCATTACTATGGTGCTGACGCAACGCCACAAGGACCAGCCTATACCAGCTACATGAACTTTGGAGAAGCAGGACCTTCCCGCAGGGGACAACCCTCACAAGATAGTTGGGGCCAGTATGCCCAACCAATGCCACGAACTGAAGTCCCTTGGGGAGAGACGGCGGATTGGCCAGCAGGTAACTTTAATAACTATCAAGAAAGAATGTCTGTTGATTCGCAGGAAGTATCCTCTGGAGGGTACCAGCGTGGCCGTGCATCGGACGCAGGGATGAGCTACCACGAGCAACAAATGTTACAGCAAAGGCAGGACCGGAGGCTTCGCGTTGTGGAGGAGCAGACTGCCACCCTCATCGCGCAAAACACCTCCATCCTTGGACAGCTACACCTACACGACCAGTACCACTAGCAGCAGATGCAGAACTGGGACTACCTCTTCCAGCACATGGGCGCGAGGCCGCCGCCGCCACACTGAACGACTACTGCAACATCCAGCTTGGGGGATAGCACCCCCGGTATCTCGAGGTAAGTTATCTTTGCTTTTGTTTTTGTTTGATTTATCTTTAATTTGCTTATTAGTTTGTTTAATAAAAACCATAAAAAAAAATAAAAAGAGTGTGCTTATAGGCTTGCTTAAATTCTGTTACGAATTAAAAAGAACTTGGAGGAAAAATTTGTTGGCATAGAAATGATAAATAGTTGCTCTATTAAATTCTTTTGAGTACCTAGCTTATAGTCAAGAATTGTCCTAAGGTTTCGGACACAACTGATTTGACATGAATGCTTACTCTAAATCTAAGACCTGTGGGTAGCATATTCCTGATCTTAAGTCTAGGTATTTGATAGACATGATTTGAGATGGTTAGAGCTGCTATTTATCTTGTTCCAATGTGATGCTGAAATTCTAGAGATTTAATTTTAAAAACTTAAAAAGAACGCATGAAGAGTTTCCTATATGATAAGCTTACTTCCTACCAAAGCCATATTGCACATCTAGACTAGGAAGCTTCCACACAATTGTTGCTTGTCATTGCATTGAGTGTTGTCAACCTCAGTGACCCTTATGAGAAACCTGTCATGCTTTTGAAATCAAGGTCCACACACTCCACCTCATATGCACTACTCTACTCTGGAGTGCGCGAAAAAAAATATGCCATTCCATCCATCCAAAAATGTTCTACTCCTACACTGGGGGTAGACACCAAAAATATCCATCCACCAAACAACATGCTCCAGAGTTTCCTGTCATCTCTCCAAATTATTTTGTATCAAGGGAGTGAGCTATGTGAAAGAAAAAGAAAAATAAGAAAAATGGACAAGTGTCCAAGAAAAGAAAAATAAACATTCAAAAAAACAGAGAGAGAGAAAAGATAGCTCACATCCCTGGCAAAATTTTGATATTTCCAAAAAGAGAGATCCATTTGAGCATGGTAGAATTAGATCCACCATATATCTCTCATATTCCACACACATGCACATCTTGATTTAATTGTATGACTTGTTTCTCTTTGGATCCCTTGTTTGATTTTGCAACATGTGCAGTACAAGTATGCTTATTCATGCTATCTCCCCACCTATGAGCTCCACATAAGCCTTAGATGTAGAGATAAAGGCACAAGCTTCATTGCCTTGGTGAGGAATCCAAAAATACCACATACATGAGAGATTTGAGAGTGTCATACAATGAAACTCTGAGCTTTATTTTGAAAATCCATAAAAACTCCAGAGATTTGGTTAAATAAAAGAGCTTGAGATATAGTGCTTGACTTGATCTTTCTATCTTTTAATTGCTCATGACCAAAAGAGAGGGATGTTAAGCTCCATGGTTAAAGGTAATATGGGTACATGTGAAAGTCAGAATGGTTCACTCTAAAACTAAGGAGAATTTTTATCTGTAAGCATGTGTGCTCTTGAGAAGTTAATATTGCAGCAACTCCTGATCCATTTAAGAGGATGATTTGCTAAGGGACTAGCAAAGGTTAAGCTTGGAGGAGTTGTTGACGGCCATTATTGCATAAATTTACCCACCAACTAGCCTTGAAATGGAGACAATTGAGAACACCGAACTAGGCATAGGGTTTACACTGACCGAATTCCACGAGTTTTGGTGTTTCATTATTTCTACAGGCGTAAACCGAAAAAGACGCAACATAAGAGCTTATCAGAATAAGAAAACGGAAAATAGACTTCGTGGCTACTCAAGAACAATCTAGAAGACACTAGAAGGCACCACACCGAAGGAGGGGCCGAGTGGGCCCGAGGTGGGAACGGCCGGTCCCACCCTGCACCCGGTCGGTTCTGCCCTGGGGCCCTTGGCGGCCGGTTCGGCCCGATTCGCTCCACCGCATTTGAGGACCAATCTCAGCCGCCTGTCAATGTCGGTTTGATCCGATGGCTCACGATTATCGCCCAGGGCTATAAAAGGAGAGGCACCCCCCTTGGGAGGAGAGCCCAGAAACCCTAATTCATTATTTCCTCTCTTGAGAGAGAGCGAAGGGTTCCATTCTCAGAGAATTAGATTAGAACTCCAATACTTCAAGTTCTAGTTAGGCATTAGCTAGCAAGGTTTCAGTAGAGTTGAGCTACGCTCAGGATTCTGGAGTCGTCATCTAGGAGGCTGGTATAGCTTTGTATCCCTCTTTATTTATGACTTTGTTCTTAATTATTATGTTTCAGTTTATTAAGCTCCTAGTTTATTCTAGTGTTTTGCTTGATATAGTATTGATTGATGATGAACTATTTCATATGATCGTAAAGCGCTTAGCTCATTACTCGAGTGGGTTAAGTGGTAGTAATTATGTAAGCATGGTGCTTAGATATGCTCTACCTACGAATGCACCTTATAGGCCGGGTTCGGTGGTCGATCGTGGGTGTGACATTCCTGTTGAGTCCTATGTATTTCATCCCCCGTCTATAAGACTAGCAGAACGCTATTGCGAAGGAGGGGAGTGTTCTATTCACAAACCTCCCTAGTAATGTTCCTTGTGAGTAATTTAGAATCATCAATACTATAGATGAAAGTAACATATTAGAGTAGATGCAAAGACTTAGTAATTCTGACACTACCTAGGAATTCAATCTCTTAACTAATCTCCTGTTTTTGCCTTGCTACATTAGAGAGTTTCTATTTCTATCTCTGAGCAATTTATCATTGCCCTACACTTATCATATATATATATCTATGTGGCTTACCCCTGTATAAGTATGTCCTTGTCATGTGGATTCTATCTAAGTATGTATACATATCAATATTCTCTATCTGTCCTTTCCCATAGGATTAAATAAATTCGACAATTGGGTTCACTCTCAATAAAATGCTACAATGGTATTTTATCTGTGCGCTTGCGGATAGTCATTTATATTTAAGATAGTTGCATGATTTAATACCACACCTCTTATGCCGCTGCTGGGGATGACAACCCGGTGTAATTGTATGGTGGCTTAAGAGGTGTCAACACCCTTTTTGCCTTTCTTCAATCCAGTTGGCCACACTATGGCTCCAACGCCCAGTTTTTGATTTGTAGGAGTGAGTGGTTGTCCTTGTCATGCGCGCATCAATGACATCATGGTCTCGGAAGAGAACAAGCTGAAAGTGGGAGGACACGGCAGGGTCGAAGAGAAGAGAGATGTGCTCTTTTGAAGTGATGATGATACCTTGGTTGTCGTCAATCCAGGTGCAGCTTGGCACACGCATCCACTGTTCCGTCGCCGGGTTGCACACAATGTAGCCCAACTCCTGCGTGGGGTAGTAGGCATCCCGGAGGAGGCCGAGGAGGATGAGGCCATTGCAGGAGTCAAGGAGGAAGATGTGCTCGTTCTCCTCCACCACCTCGGAGAGGAACGCAAACGAGGCATCCATGGAAGATGCGGCCGATGTCCTCCCCACTATGTTTGCGAAGAGACCGAATTCTTGTGGTGGCAGCATGAGGTCCACATCCTGATAGCCGTTGCCGTAGAAGAAGCCTTGTAGGGTAGGGGGCAGCTCCGTGCAGTGGAGCCGGTCCCCGTGGCCATGGATCTCCCGTCGAGCTGTCACGGCAAAGAACGAGTTGGAGAGGTGGCGAAGAGGCTTGGCGAGGACCTTCACAAGGGCGCCGTTGGGGAGCTTGCTGTGCTCATTCACCATGCTTAGCTCTGTTCGCTGCAAGAATGGAATCGAAGAAGGAGCTGCTAAGAATTTAGATTAAGAGTGTAGCAGGGACAGATGAGCTCCTTGAAAACGAAGCGCACAGCCAGGGCTGAGGGTACGGCGGGATGGGGTAGATCAGAGTGTGCGTACCTGCCAGAGACTGTGGAGATTGTCCCTCGCTTGGAATTGCTGTGACTGTATGTGATGTTGCTAGTACGAGTTTAGGGATTTGGGGAGCAAGAGGATATATAGAGTTTGGAAGTTCCTTGTGCAGCCCATGACTCCAAAACCACCAGCGTGAGCACCTAGTTTCTGTGAAGTATACTAGCGGCCACTAGATAGATAGGAGCAGCTATAGCCAGTAGATAAATAGATGCTATAGCCAGTAGATAGAGAGATAGGCCATCGCCAGCAAACCATATTTACCACTCCATATGAGAGATGTACCCACAGGATATTTGATGTAATACATTATTATTCCAGCGCAGAAAGACCCTAATGGGACAAAAAAATCAATCACCAGTAATTTGCAAAATCTCTAATTAAGGAGATTTGCATATAAAACATTTTCTTTTGTTTTATCATGATTAATTAAATATTTATTTGTTATTATCTAGCCACCTACAAGACCTACATGTTAATTCCCAAGGCCTAGAAACTGTCTAGAAACCATACAACATCTTTTTTTTGGTTTGTCTTTATACCAAGTTTTTGTGACACGTTATACCTTTTTAGAATTTTACCTCCTACAGATATGTAGGACCTATTCACTAGTTGGTCAAAAATAGCAAACAAAAAGTATAATTTAGTATTATTAACAGCAACATCTGCACTTTGTTAAGCAGTATGGATAACAAGAAATAAGGTGGTCTTTAATAAATGCAGACGACCAAAATCTTTTTGCAGGTTCTTTTTAGGGGAACACATTGGCTTCAACAATAGGCAACAAAATTGCAGCGGCATGATGATCTAGGGAGCAGCTGACCCTAGTTGGATAGCATCTAGAGATGTCGGTTTTGCAGTTTTTTAGTTTAGTGGATGGTTATCTACAAGGCATATTGGTCATGTTTAGTCAAAAACTTATTTTAGTCTCGGTTAGTTGTTTGGGGGTTATAAACTTGTTTTATTTGCAGTCCGAGTTAGTTCTCATGGGACAAAACTTTATAATAATTGGCCTGGTTCTATAAGTGGATAGATAAAATAGGATATGAACTATCCTTTATTGAAAAAAGAAATTACCATGTGAATCAAAGCTAAGAGAAAATAAAATCAAAATTACTGTACATGCACTACATACTGAAACTGAAATTTCCTTGTGCCCCAAAAATTTCCCCAGTGGTGACATGGAAACACATAGGGAAATCAGAATTAGCATATCAGTTTCAATAACCTTAAATTTCATAGGAGTCGGTGTGGTGCGTTTACAGGGACAGTCCAAAAAATAACTATCTCCACAAATAGATTTTAGAGGTGAGACTATTATGGAAATCACCTTTGACAATGGCTATCAATAGAGGCAGGGCTCTTAGTATTAATGTTTCCACATATATAAATCAATTTACAAAGGTGGTGGTCCTAAATAGCCCGTCTCCATAAGTAGTGGTCTTAAAAGTTAATAAGTTTTACATATGATGTCAGATGAAAATAAACTTTATACGCAAAGCTTAACAAGACCTACAACTTTGTAGTTGATAAGTTATTTATTTATTTTTTTTTAAAGTATCAGTTATTCATTTCAAGTTCTTAGGTTTTAGAATTGAAAAATCAAAATGACCATGGATTTTGATAGGTTTTATACAAAAGTCATGTAGTTATATGTGATAATCACTACTAAAAGGATTTTGGGAGACATGCTAGTTTTATTAACAGGCAGTCACAAAATTTACCTATCTCCTAGAACACCTGAGCATTTTTTAGGCAGCCATTTTATTTATGAAGGTGGCAAGGCATTGCCATCTCTCAAAATCAATTTACAGAAGTGGCAACCAATCTCTTAAAATCGATCAATTGAGATGGGTCGTCTCTTAAAAATGAAAGGTATTTTTGGAGGCGGGCCTCTTAAGAGGTTTGTCACCCAAAAAATGTTGTTCCCAGCCCTGCCCATAATTGTTTCCTAAAATATATACACACAACACTCAGGGTTTCCTTCATCCCCCACTTCTCTAAAAAACACAATCGCACTCCCTCGCGCTCAATCTTCCCAACGTCGTTGCTCGTGGCATGCTGGCTCCATCTGGCAGCCGCATTAGCACGTACTCTAGTGCAGGGCCCACTACCAAGCTTCATCCCCCACACACCAACTTGTCTTTGCCTCACACCAAACTCTGGGTGTCGATGTTGCTGGGAGGTCACTAAGACCTCAACTGGGATCAGAAAGGTTACAAAGAGCACTCAAGACCAGTCAGTCAACTCATAAACAATAGTTTGAGGGGTAGAATATCTGGTTTTATAGGTAAAGAGGTAAAGTAGACAACCACCAATAGTTCAGCAGGTGGTTGAGTAGACTTCCTGACCTATTTTATGTATTGGATGTAATCAACTTGCAAGTGATGAGAGGATGGATTGAGCGTAGGATCATTTGCTCTTTTGCTTCCAACACCTCAGGGCACTCCTACAGCCTCAGGCAAGTGATAGTAGGAGCCTATATATTTTGTGTGTCACATCGAATGATATTGTGGCCCTTGAGACTCCTCGCCGAGTCATCCAATTACACATGTGAGTGTAGCTTTTCCGCCACTAACACTAGGACTAGGCGACCAACATTACCAGTTGATATATATACCAATTTTTGTTACTAATCATCACCTTATGATATGGTATGGTGGGATATGGTGGCCTTAAATAATCTTCATAAGCGTATCCCCAGTGGCACTTTGAATGCCTTTTTCAACTTTGCCACCTTCACTGATAGTCATCATATGATCTAGTGATAACATCTTCACCTCAGCATATCACTTAGTGGCCTCTATCTCTTCACTATGTTCTTCATTGCACCGCATCATATGATCCACCAGGCATACAATGCATACAGTAAATATAATCTATGTAACAAAATGGAAAAAAAACTAAACACATCTATATGTTTTGTTTTCTCCTCCAACGGTTGCCCTTTTATTCTTAGAATTAGTCTGTAATTTCTATCATTTGTTATTGTGGTGTCTTTGTTTTCAGTTTTGACTAGTGGTTTTGGTCATGACAGTGCTGGCTACTTCTTGTATTGCAGAGGATGCATTTTTCCCAAGACATTCAAGTCAGAATAGTCCATTATGTAAAAAAGGGTAGTATTGGTCTACTGTAGGATGGTCCAACACTGGTAACTATAGTACCAATACCAAAGTTTTTATATACATGTCTAAAAATTAACCACCACATTACCATTATATTAGAAAAAATGAAACCCATATAACACCATGCAATTAACAAATTTGGTAGTATCTAGTGCTGCCATTATTAATAAGTTACGCCAAAGTCCCCAAGATGAGTCTCATCTTATTTGTACTTGAGGCCTATAAAATCATGTAAATAAAAGAGAATAAAGATAAAGTGTTCCTACATATGTTTCTAAAGTACAAACTGTTTTACAACTTTGAAGAAACTAAACCCAATATACCCCCAAATTAAATAGTGGCTTCTCTATTACATACCAATCTCTTCCATCATCAATACCATGGACCTAAACAAAGTCTATACTACGTGCATTGAAAAGTCTATATTAAAAAAAGTCATTCATGGACCTAGTAGCTCTAGGTCTCTACTAAACACATCCTGAAGACACATTGTTTTTTTGATGCAATACAGATGGAGAAATCCTATTAATATATAGATTGAAAAAAAATCATATAGTGCAATATTGGCTTCCCAAGTTTATCACAATGGATATAGTAAATTTTTGACACAACACACCGCCTCGCTCTATATGGATGTTGCACTACAAAATGAACAAAGATAGAGCAAGGTTAAGAATTTTTCATTAGCATTGGGTTCTAAGTTCATCAGAAACTTCTAATAATTATATTCCTAAAATTACAACCCATGAAGAAGGAGCACAAGGTTGATGATCTAGCTAAATTCAATGGTTATTTTTGCCATCAATGATTGTATCAAAAATCAATTGATGAATGGTTCATTTGTTTCTAGGAAATAGCACATGACAATGTGTACTGTTCACAAAAATAACAATGTGTACCATGGATGACACATACTAAAATCATTGACTAAGAGTATGCATGAAATTACATACACATAAGTTATGAAACAATAGAAATTCCCCTAATCCCTATGTATTAAGTCAAATTAACTTCTTTAACTTCGACCAATGCAAGTTTATAGAAAAATGCACCAACAATTATGGCATCAAGTTATATTCTGAGAGTGCATTTTATTCAATATACTTTCTAAAATCTTGGCCAAAGCTAGTGAAATTATTTAACCTATATTTTCAACAGCGAAGTTTGTATAAGGTCCTCAGAGAGGAAGCATGTTTCCCTTATGTATAACCATAGCCAATCAAGCTCTGAATTTTCATCCATATGTCTAAATGGAATATCCAATTGTTTCAAAGCAGATCATGTTACCTCATGATGAATCAAATTGTCCTAGCTAGTCATAGTAATGATCATTTCTGCAAAACAAACATAAGTCATCAGACGGACCAGCACAGGCGGCCTAACTGTTGTGTACTCTAACAAATTAAATACAATTCCCTATTGATAAGTATATAATGTAGGTTGTTCTTCGATTGTGTATGGAATACCTACTTTGGAGGAGAGGGAATGTAAATCTAATATAAACTACTACTGCTTCAGGTCATCTCTCTAGCTGAACTTCTGTAGAAGGGAGCTTCGACCGAATTCTTCAAGCCATTTCATGAAGGACAGAGATCCATCCTGATTGAACAATGGAATTTTACAGTTCCTTCAGAGTATGTATGCACTAAGATTCATTCATAAAAGAAATAAAATACACAAAATTTTGTTTTAATATGGAATCAAGGCTTCTGTTTAGTATCATATTAGGGAAAAATAAGTATAGACATCTTTTGCATGGCTGCCAAAGTAGACCTAATGCTGTTATATAAAAGTAGACCCAATGCAAAAGAAATAAAATAAACTATGCTACATTTGTTGTTAATGTAAGTCTTTTAGTTCAAACCTTATTATTGCACATCGATATATATAGATGAAAAACTCACAAGACTAATAAATAAACACATGCAGGGATAATGAGCAAAAAAACACTCACAAGATTTATAACTCTTTAATGGGACCATGCATGAGAAAAGGCGGTATTTAAGATTATTATCATTCTTGATACACAAATTTAGTATTTAAAGCATACAATAACTTGAAAGACAAAAACTATAATTTTTTTTTTTTTTGCAACTTGGACAACGGAATTCATAAATTTATCTATCAATGCATTTATTTGTCAACCGCATCAGTATATGGTGTATGTTTGAGACATAGAATCATGAGGAGGACCAAGCAGAGATATACAACATATCAGAAATCTAATGGAGTAACCAAGTTGTTAGCTATGGAGCACACATTGTCAGTGCATATTTTTATATGCCTGCGACATATTATGTGACTGAGAAATAGGCAACATATGAAATAATATAGGCTCACTTTCCTAAGATTCATGTCAAAAGTAACTCTTTATGCCGCAAAGTTTCTGTGGCTTCTCATGGATCCAGCTACTGTTTATGCGCGGGGGCCATCACTGTTCACATGGGCCCTGCATACACAGTTCAATTTTTATTTTTATTTTTATTATTTTTTATTTTTTATTTTTGTTAGCTTGTTTTTTTTTTCTCTTTAAGCCGGCACACTAACGTCTAATAATCCATCGCACGACCATCATATGACTATTAAGAAAAGTTCTTCGTATATATAGGAGAAATTCACCATACCAGACTTCTTCATGCGTCTATCTCTTGTTGTCGCCGCTAGCAATCCTATTGTACCACCATATTTAAAAGAGAATATATATTATCTTGAAAAGCAAAAAACTATTCAGTATAAAATTCACTAGCTTTTACCATTCAATCTTTTCCTAATTTTTGTCGGTCGTTCTTAGAAATAACCTTGAGTAGTTATTACTGTCTTTTACATGCAGATACAAATACCATACTAAAAAAGCACAACCATATACACAACTTTAGACGTATTACCGCTACAAACAAACGAGTCTATAGAATGTTCATCACAACACACAGGCACGACCACCAACTGCACGCGCAGCATCGCGCGCGTACCCTCCTAGTATATATGGCTAGATGTAGAATGAAATATGTTCAATAGTATATGGTGCCGAGTATATATAGTCAATTACCCAGTCAAATACAAAGTCAAAGAAAACACAGATATACTCCCTCCGTCTCTATTTAGATGTCGCCGTGGGATGCGTGCCACAAGTTTGACTTGATTTATAGAAAATACGTACAATATTTATATCTTTAAATAATTTTATTAAAAAATTAGATCCAAAGATCTTTCTGATGATACTAATTATGATACTAATCGATGACATTTATTATTTATTAAATTACCGACATTTGTGTCTCGGGAAGCAAAACGACAAGTATTTAGGGACGGAGGGAGTAAGAAATACCAAGTGCTAATAGTAATCCACTGACATATAGGGTATACCAACAGGTTATCATTACCTTTATAGTAGAACGAAGTTGAATAGATATGGGAACCTAAAATTTCTTGTTTTGTTCAGTTAAAGATTATATTGGAGACTGAAATTGAAAAAAAAATTATGAATGACATGCTTCTTTCATTCAAAAACATGCCAACTTTGCCTTAATGATGATGATATTTAACTGGAGCTAGGAGCCACTCACACAAGAGGTGCCAACTGTCAAACACGTACACAAGCGAACTTGTGTCTTGGTTTGATCCATATACTGGAGCTACTCGAAGTACTTCCATGTACTAGGTCAACCAATGTTTGTGCACTATAACATGCTGTTGTGAAACGTTCCTTCCCATGCATTATTGTAGGCAAATGTTCAAATTAACTATGTGGAACTTACACATACATGTTGCCTCAGTATAAGTATAAACACACAGAGGAAAAGGAAGAGAGTAAACCGCAGTTTAAAACTACATAAACTCTATATTGAAGAAAGGAAAGAAATTCCAAATATAAATATCATGATTGTAAAATTGTAATCCTAGAAACTGGCAAATATTGCAGTATTATTTGGTACATGTGAAATGGCCTAAAACAAAAATATAATAGTTTGAGCAACCTAGGCCTTGGGGGCTACCTTACATGCATGAATCTTTAAACAGGCTTTGCTTTAAGCAAAGCTAAACAATTATTAGATAGATGGTATAGAATTTTATGTTGTGAAACTTTCCTTGCCATATATTATTGTAGACAAATAAAAGATCAACTTAATTAACTATGGGAATCTTACATATGTTACCTCAGCATAAGTATAAACACATAACGGAAACTAGAGAGTAAACCATAGTTTAAAAAACACCAAATAAACGATATATTGAAGCTAAGAAAGAAAATCCAAATGTAAATGTGATTGTAAATTTGTAATCCACAGGAAATGGGCACAGATTGTAGCAATGCTTGGTACATGTGGATGGCTTAAAACTAAAATACAATAGTTTGAGCAATTAATAACCAGGGAGAGCTACATTCATTGAGATACTACCTTACATGAAATTTCTAAATAGGCTTCGCTTTAAACAAAGCTAAACGCTTACTAGCTAGGTGGATGCTGATGCTCCAAAGTCCATACTTATAATTAGAAGATGAAACTACTCTTCTGAACATCCAGACCAGTATATAATCGCTATCTAGCAGTAGTGCTCATTTGTGAGCACCAAGGACTCCGAGAAATAACTCAGACAAGTATATGGAACAAAAGGAATAATCTTATCTGTAGGGTGATGTTTATAAGTTTCCACAACACGAACTTCCCGATGGTCAAAGTCATACGATATCATTGGACGACCATCCTCAGCTCGCGCCGCAGATGAAAGAAAACAATGTTGCAATCTGGATGCATGGTGACCACATGGAAGTCATCCAGGCCATCGAAGTTCCTGATCCTGTTCCCAAACACCTGCCGACTGCTCACCTTGTGCTTGCACTCCCATTTCTGTGTATCCATGTCCCCAAGAACCCAGATCGACAGTCCTTGGCTCCTCCATTTCATGCGATAAGGACGATTATTCAACCGCTGCTGACCTGGGAGGGGCCCATGACCTTCTTCGACGACGCAGTGCAGGCGCCCTTGCGACCGGCCGACAAAGAGCACCCTATAGCTATTGCAGTCACCGGCGGCGTTATCCACTGGTGCAGGGAACATGCATTGTGTCTTCCCCTCCGTGTCCACCTGGAGTATGCGTTGGCACCACGCTAGATTCAGGTACAGCATGCCGTCGACGAAGGCGCCGGGGGATCCTCCAAGGATGAACGTACCTGTCGATGCTGATCTGACGGCGCCACAGCTCCCACGGCCCTCGCCTTTCCTCTTGGCTTCAGTCGCTCTCGCTGTTCCTCCACACCCCGGTCTCCGACGAGTAGGCGTGCACCGTCGTCGTCCCCTCGCGGTCGTCGTTGACGAGGTGCCAGTTCCAGAAGATGAGCACCTGAAAATGTGAGGAGATGGTCGGATCGAAGAGCACACTGGTACAGAAAATGTTTTCACAGGCGGTGCTAGAGGCATTTATACAGGCGGCCAAGCCCACCGCCTATACTAGGGGTCAGTACTAATCGGTCCACAGTACAGGCGGCGGGCTGTGAGCCGCCTGTGAAAAATAGGTTTTCACTGGGCGGCTCACTTTGTCAGCCGCCTATGTAAATAGTTATTTACACAGGCGGTTGACTAGGTCGGCCGCCTGTGAAAACCTATTTTCATGAGGCGCTGTGTAATTATTTTTTATTTCAAATTTTAATATTTGCCTCCATACTGTACTATATTTGTCACATATATATATATATATATATATATATATATATATATATATATATATATATATATAAGATATGCAAACATGAACCATAAAATTGCATCATACATACAACACATATAAATATTATAGATATGTACACATGAAATATAACATCAAGCATAAAATTACATATAATATACGTCATTTCATGTTATGAGTCCAACGATTTAGTGTTTACATGTCATTTCATTTCAGGTTTAGACCTGCTAAGTCTGTCGGCGCTTTTAAATCTTTCACTTGATAAATCGCCGGCTTCATCAAAAATATGCTCCGTCACTTGGAATTATTTCTCTCATAATAAAACCGCACAAGTTCGCTACTATATTTTCTATAGTCGATGGAGTGAAGGGACGTCCTTTACTTTCTTTCTCGGCTGGAAACAAAGTTTAAAAGTATCATTGACACATGTCCAATATTAACATTTGTAACTTTAATGAGAAAACGTCATACATAGATTACTTACCATATTTTTGTCCCCGACGTATCATCCCCGCTACCTTATAAACTTACACACATAGTATCCACAGTAGACCGATCCAGGTGGTTGCTTGTGGCACTATGTAATTAACGAGCAAAAGATTATTCTAAAATTGTCATACCTTGTGTATTATTTATATGATGATATGTGTTCGGACAACTTACCGGATAATGGTGTTGTATCGTCAATGGCACAATAGGATCTGAGTGGGCGGCGTCGACCGGTCCTTTTTGCTTCTTATAAAACCACCATGCCCTGTAGATATCGAATATAAAACACTATAGTTATTTAGAAACTCTAATTCATATAAGTACGTATGTGGTTGCATGTTGGCTCACCTTTCTAAATGAACTAGGAATGTTTGATATGACTGGGGAGGATAATGTAAGGAGTCTAGGACAAGCACCTTTCCTTCGAATGGATAAATATAAAAAACAATCCAATGGTCACTGCATGAATAAACGAGTGAGCGACACATGTACTTAGGGTAAACACGATAATTTAAAGTACGTATACGAGGTCACACTTACCCAAAGTTGTAGGGTGCCAATATGAAATCCCTGTACCTATATCCCAGCATTGCTCTACCGAGATAGAGGGCATAATTGTCCTCGTATTTTCGTTGCAATTCCTTTACAGTTTCTGCAACTTCTTCTGGTGTTTTGTCCTTCTCTATCTTGGCTCTATCTTTATTTGTAAGTATAAATTTGTGTATATTTTCTTGTAACATGATTGGACTCGTGTAACCGACCATCGATCCTACAAGTTAATGATCTCTACTCGTGGTCTTGCAAACTACATACAACATCCGCATATTAGAGTTTATCACATTCTAAATTTAATAATAACAATGTGTGTGCATGAATGATACTTACAGGCACTAGATTGTAATGAGTTGGACGTCTAGCCGCCTATAGTTCAACAGCAGGTGCATGTCCTCGAAGGTAACAAATGCCCTACTTTTATCCTTACCAGTAGCAAACACGTCTGTGGTATATCAATACTAACTGCATGCAGGCCAGCATTCACTGCTCTCATGTACCAGTCATGAAACCTTTTAATCGTCCATGGACCCTTTTCAAGCGATGTCTATTGCAGCATAGGCCTTCTGGACACATAGTTACTGGGGACATTGACATAATCATCAATCGTTGGCTTTCTTATATCCTTAAGGGTCAATGGTGTACTTGGTGGCGGTTCGACATGTACATCGCCACTTGGGGCTTCCTTTGTTGGTGGCACGGCTTCAGTTCTTTGGCTTGTGGCTTCCTTATTCTGTGACGGTTTGAGCTCAACGACTTGTGCCGTCCGCTGCATTCGAAGCCCTTTTAGAAATAGAGCTGTGCCTGCTGCTTTCCCCTTTTTTGGCTCATAGGGAGAAACCAATTTTGGAATTAGAAATTTCTTCGCCTTCTTAGAGGCCGGTGCTGGTGGGGGAGTGTGCTCTACTTCCTTCTGCTTTGGTGGTGGCGGAGAAGTTTGCTCTGCTTCCTTCTGCTTTGGTGGTGGCGGGGGAGTTTGGTCATCTTCATTCTACTTTGGTGGTGGCGGGGAAGTTTGCTCTACCTCCTTTTCTGGTGTTGTGTCCTTCTTGGCTGACGGAGTCTACTGCTCAGGCATGTCCTTGGCTGGCCCCTTGAGCTCATCCAGCGAGAATGACAGATCATGTATTGGGGAGTGTGGTGGTGGCTCATAAATGTATGGGGATGCTGGAGCATGCATTGGCAATGCTGGCTGTTGAATTGTTTCAGCCTCTTGGGATGATTGATGCACTGGTGGAGAGGGTGTCGTTGGTGGATCAATCAACCTTACGTACCGTCTCGACCATTGTATAAAGTTCTTGATTGCTTGTCCAAGCTTCTCTATACCCTCAGAGGTCGGGATATCGATGAATTCGTCTTCATGTCCACTCGACCCGTCAACACTTCCATCCTACAGTATGCATCTTCCATCTTGACACCATGGAAACTACGCCCGGGGATAGCATTGCTGTGGCCACTTGCTTTGTATCTTTGATTCCTAAGGCCATATCCAATTACCAATGAGCAAGGCCAAGGTTTTTCAATATCATCAACCGGATAATGGTCCTGATTTGATGTTGACGCTTATACTACTTGGAAAGAGCATAGATTGTGTGGCTATCTCCCCGGGTACCCAAGGGTTGAGTTGGGACAAGTTGCATAAAACGACGGAGCTTGTGATGACATGTTGAGCGAACATCGCTCCCGCCAATCGTTTCATCACTTCAGGATCAGGGTTTTTAACAAAATCTTCCATCAAATCCCTAAACTTTTTGGTGGCCTGCTGCTCAAAAAAATCCTTCATTTGCTCCTTATGTCGTTCTCTTTTCTTATACACTCCGCTCCACTCTTCACCAAATCCTTCTTTCTAGCTGGTTCTGGATGAGACGCCCCGTACACGGCCTAGATGCTCGGGGTTACCTACAACATGATATTTCATGTCAGTATCGATTTCTATTTTACTCGAATAAAATGGAAAAAAAATGGTTACCTAGAGCAAGGGTAAGGGCTGTCCCTCTCCCTCTCGTGACTTGAAGGCACCTGTCTTCTCCAGGTTTGTTGCTTCTAAAACCTTCTCAGCAACAGGCTTGATCTCATCGGGATAGGATATCTCATCGCTCTCAGTGTTTGCCTTCCGAGCACGAAGCCAATTCGCACTTCTTTCAGGCACTATATCGGTCAATACCAACTGGCCATCTCTCCTCTTTGCTTCGTCTTCTGCCCTCCATTTAGGAATCTTGGTCTTGTAACCACCACTGCCGAGGTGGTGGTGGTACTTGTTCTTCTTCGCAAGGTCTGAGGCGGCTTGGCTCTTAGCCTTGGATTCGTCGGAGTTTTTCATGACATGAAAACGTGCCCACTGTTCCGCTGTGATAGGGTACCGCTTCGTCGGGTCCGCCCCTTCTTCGACCACTTTTTATTCATATCATGCCTATAGCCCCGGAATGATATTGCTAATCGCTTCATGATATGACTCTTGACCAAACCTTCATTCCCTCGGGGAATATAAACTTAGTGCACAATCGAGTCCAACAATTCTTCCTCTTTCCTTCGGGCACCATACTCCAATCACCTGGGTGATATCAAATTCTTCCTTTACTAACCATCCAATGGCGGCCCTAAATTTGGGTAGCGCCTCTAGAGGTGCTAAGGGCTCTCCGCTCGGGCTAACCTCGTAATGTTATAAACTTCTTACGGGAAATCTATTCCTTCCTCTATCTCCTCGTGCCCGATCACTCTTTTCTTTGTACTCCTTCGCTCGGAGGATGTCTCTTGTCGTTTGAGGCGCCGTGTCCTTCCGAATATCTTGTGACTCGCCTCCATTTTGGCAACAACTTGAGATAACACCTCCTGTCAATTTAATTGTTAGGTACATACATACACATGCATTATTCTCTCACATAGACAATCTACTTCCATATATACCTCATCATCAACTGGATCATCTTGGGCTCGTAATTAGGGTCACGTTCCAACTCAAGACGGGCCTTCTTAGCTTTAGGGGATTCACGTGGTGATACGCTCGGGCTCCTATAAGGTTCGGATCCAGAGGAGTCGGATCCCATTTGTATCTATCCGGGCATCGGTCTGCATTCAAAGATTTGATGGAGTACTCATCCGTATGAAATATAAGTATTAACATGGAATACTAACTAAATTAATCCACATACCCTAATTAACTCTTATTAACAAACCCTAAAAAAAAATATTACTAACTCTTATTAAGAAAACCTAAAAAACCCTACTAACTATTATTAACAAACCCTAAAAAAAAAAAAAATTACTAACTCTTATTAAGAAAAACCTAAAAAAATATTACAAGTTAGTAACTCTAACAAAAACATCGCTAACACTTATTAATAAACCCTAATTAGCTAACACTTATTTGTAAACCCTAACAAAAAATATTACTAACTATTATTAATAAACCCTAACAAAAAAAATATTACTAAATTACTAATTACTAATTACTAATTACTAACTAAATTAACTAACAAACCTATTATTAATAAAGCCTAACTAAATTACTAACTAAATTAACTAATTATTAACTAACTAAATTAACTAATTACTAACTAAATTAACTAACAAACCTATAACATAGCAAACCCTAACTAAATTATTCATCGATTAACTAATTACTAACTAACTTAATTACTAATTACTAACTAAATTAACTAACAAACCCTAATAAAAACACTACTAATTAATTAACAAAAAAAAAAAAGCATGAAGGCCTACCAGGCCCAGCGAGGCCCAACAAGGCTGCCCTGAGGCGCGCCGAGCCACGCTTTCGAGCCCGCCTCCTGAGCCGGGCGGCGCGGCCCCTCGGGCGCTCGGCTTGCCGCGGCAAGGCGTGAGGCGATTCACGCCTCCGACGGGGCTCATAAGGAAGAGCAAGAAGTGTTTCGTACGGCCCTTGGCCTGGGAGGCGTGTCCTGCAAGCTGCAGCGCCGCGGATTTTCGCCACTCGGACGACGCATTCGCGAATTCACGCCCGGGATTAAATGCAGGCTGAAATTTATATATTTCGGCACATTAGTGACCCCATATTAGACTCCCGCCTCGTATAAATATTCTGAGGCGGGCTTCATTGACTCACCGCCTGTACTAATCCATTAGTACAGGCTCTGTTAACAGGCCTTTTGTATTCAATCCATTAGTATCAGGCGGCTCTCATTAATTACCGCCTGCATTTAATGTTTTTTTCATTTTCCACAAGAATTCAGGTTATTTATTCCCTGTATTTAGGGTTTGTGAATTAGTTTAGTTAGCAATTAATGGTATGTTAATTAGGGTTAGTTATTAATTCATGTACTTAGTGTTTGTGGATTAATTTAGTTAGCAATTAAAGGTTTGTTAATTAGGGTTAATGATTATTTCCTATACCTAGGGTTTCTGGATTAATTTAGTTAGTAATTAAAGATTTGTTAATTAGGGTTAGTGATTATTTCATGTACTTAATTAGGGTTTATGGATTAATTTAGTTAATAAATAGTAGTTTATTAATTAGGATTATTTATTATTTCATGTACTTAGTGTTTGTGGATTAATTTAGTTAGTAATTAAAGGTTTGTTAATTAGGGTTATTTATTATTTCATGTACTTAGTGTTTGTGGATTAATTTAGTTAGCAATTAAAGGTTTGTTAATTAGGGTTAGTGATTATTTCCTATACCTAGGGTTTTGGATTAATTTAGTTAGTAATTAAAGATTTGTTAATTAGGGTTAGTGATTATTTCATGTATTTAATTAGGGTTTATGGATTAATTTAGTTAATAAATAATAGTTTATTAATTAGGATTATTTATTATTTCATGTACTTAGTGTTTGTGGATTAATTTAGTTAGTAATTAAAGGTTTGTTAATTAGGGTTATTTATTATTTCATGTACTTAGTGTTTATGGATTAATTTAGTTAGCAATTAAAGGTTGGTTAATTAGGGTTAGTAAATAATATAAAATCCAAAGGTATACAACAAGGGGAAATATAAACATCTTGCTTAATAAGAAAGAGTAGCATTAGATACAAATGATAAGTGATACGTGAGTTACATGATAAACAATCTAGCGTGCTACAGTCCTTCCTTGTCCATCATGGCGCACCTGAGCAAAGAGGTTTGCGGGATACTTTTCTCCACATTTTTTATCTTTTCTTCAAAGTTTGTAAAAAGAGACATCTCGCTGAACTGGTTAACATCCTCTAAATCCATTACACCATCAACTCCTACAATTTGTTGCTTTCTAGGGATTACTACGTGCTTTGGCTTTTGGGTACTTTTCTTTTCATTCATAGATAGAATTTGTTCCACATAGAAAACCTATGCAGCATGGTTAGCAAGGATCCACGGATCATCTTTTTAACCTACTTTACTTAGATCAAGAACTCTTTGGCCATAGTTATCCACAGTGACATGTTTATCTTGAACCCATTGACATCGGAACACTGGAATCTGCAGGCATGGACCATATTCAACCTCCCATATGTCATCAATGAACCCAAAGTATGTAGTTTCTTCACCAGTTGTATCATCTACAGCCTCACATCGAATGCCACTATTCTGTGCCACGCGCTTGGTGTCCCTAAAACTGGTGGAAAATGTGAGGCCACTAATGTCATAGCTCTACCATGATGTGACCTGGCTTGATGGTCCAGATGCTAAAATCTTGATGGTTTCTGATTCCTCTGTCATGTCCAAATTCTTTAGCCATGCGGTGAACCGACGCTTGTGTTCCTTGTATACCCAATCATTTGTGCATCCTGGATTCTCCTCATGAAGCTCTTTCATGTGCTGCTTGGTGAATAGGTCTATTATTATGAGTTGTTGTAGTATGCTGTAATGTACCTCAAGGACTATGTTGTAATCTGGCGGGATGAATGATTTCCGTTCCATCCTCCCTCGTCCACCAAGCCTTCCCTCATGTCGCAACGGAGACAAACCAATTGATACCTGGTCATTTAGGAGATTATTACATAATGGTCCTCCAGACTCAATGGTCTCTTCTGTAGTGTATGCCTCTATCATGGAACCCTCCGGATGAGCACGATTTGACATATAGCCATTCAATATTGACATGAAACGCTCATACGTCCACATTTTATGGAAATACATAGGACCCAATGCCTCAATTTGAGGCACCAAATGAACAACAAGGTGTACCATGATATCAAAGAATGATGGGGGAAAGCACATCTCCAACTGGCTCAATGTCTCTGCAGCAAATTTCTGTAGGGACTCTAACTCATCACAGATAATTACCTTCTCAGATATCTTATTAAAAAAGTAGCACAACCGTGTGATTGCCATCTTTAAGAACACTGGATTTATAGCCCTGATGGTAATAGGTAGAGAAGTGGTCTGCATTACATGACAATCATGTGAGTTGTAGTTGGTGAGTGTAAGGTCTTTCATCAAAACAAGACTCCTTATGTTGGAGCAGAAACCAGATGGAACTTTTAAATTCTTCAACCCATACACACATTGCATGTTTCTCCTCTCTGTTCAGGTTATAACTTGCTGCTAGTAGATGGTACTTCCCATTCTCTAGGAGTACAGGGTGAAGTTCTTTTCTGATCTTTAAATGTTGCATGTCCAAACGTGAATTGAGACCTTCTTTTGTCTTGCTCTTTATGTCTAGCAAAGTTCCAACTACGCTGTCAAACACATTCTTCTGAACATGTATACCATCGATCGCATGTCGTATGTCTAAGTATTTCCAGTACGATAAGTACTCAAAGAAAATAGACTTCTTCTTGAATGTGTCCCCCTCATTTGCCTTCACAACCTTTCTTGGTTTCCCATCTTTGGTCTTTTTTCCAAACACAAACTTGACATTCTCAACTATCTTGTACACTATGTGTCCTTTACTATAACTTGATGGAGCAGTAGATTTTGATTCGTCCATATTGTCAAAGTACTTATTCATCTTTTGTAAGCGGTATGCCTCATGTACACTATCTTGTTAGATGGAGGAAGAGACATGTGCCATGTTCCATCAATGCACTCTACACAACCAACCTTTCCCTTGAACTGGCCTGATAATGAGAAGAGAGTAGGGTAATCATTAATTGTGACAATAATAATTGCTCTTAGTGTGAATGTCTCTTTGCGGAACGCATCGATCATTTTCACACCCACTTTCCATAGTATTTGCATCTCTTGCATTAAGGGCTCTAGAAATACATCATATCAACTCCAGGTTGTGTAGGTCCAGAAATAAGAATGGTTAGCAAAAGAATTTTTTTTTTGACACAATCATGAAGGAAGGTTGTATATTGTCATGATCATCGGCCATGTGTTTCAGGCGTCTTTGCTCCCTCTCGGTAAATGGATTCATTCCATCGATTACTTTCGAGCAAACCTTACATTTTCGTGGATCCTCGGCAAAGTCCGGATATTTCTTATCGAATTCTTGCCATTGCTTTGCATCGGCTAGATGTCGTAACTTTTCATCATATTTTCTTTCATCAGAAGCATGCCAGGTCATAAGTTTCGCATCATCCGGGTTTGCAAACAAACACCTCAAACGATCAACCATGGAGAGATACCATATCACCAATGCAGGAATTCTTCTCAACGCATAATAGTCCACTTCGATATTGCTAGTAGGCTTTGAACGTTTGTCTTGTTGAGTCTTTGTTTGGGTCTACTTTCGCTTCCTCCCCAAAGAAACAGAGGCTGCATTCTCTTCCTCTCGATAATCTTTATTCGTCTTGTACCTACTAGCACCATAATTTGGACAGCTTGTCTAAGTCTTTGTCTTGATCACCCCCGATATAGAATACAATGATTTCTACATGCGTGGATCTTCTCAACACCCATCATAAGTGAACTGACTAGCTTCTTTGCATAGTACATGTTAGCAGGCACTTTGTTATCCTTAGGAAGAAGGTCTCCAAGTACACGCAATAAATCATTGAAGCTAGCATCAGACCAATATCTAGCCTTAATCGTCAAAAACTGAAGAACAGCCCGTAGTGTCGACCACTCTTTGGGACAACCTTTTGACTCATCGTACAAAGGCTCCTCTGCTGCCTTCTTCAAGGCTTACGTTCGCTTCATAAAGAATATTGATGGATCCGCACAATGGTTAATTATTGCCTCTAAGAAATCTGCATCTTCAATGGCATCGGTGTTAGCATGTTGAGTTTCATTGACATCGGACGTAGCATTATGAGTTTGATTGATATCAGGCATAGCATGATGGGTTTCATTGATATCTGCCATATCATCACATTCATTGAGATATGGTATTGGACCCTCCACATTGATGTTACTTGCAGTGTTGTCAGTTGTCCGCATATAAGGTGTAGAACTACCCTCACCATGTTTTGTCCATATCAAGTAGTCCTCCATAAATCCTCTGCAAATCAGATGAGAATGTATTGCTTCCACATTGTCAAATACCACAATATCCTTACAGTCTGTGCATGGACAACATATGTGCTTCGCCTTTCTTCTCTGAGCATGTATCTTCACGGCATCAATAAATTTTTGGACCTCCACTACATATGATGGATCTAATCTTGATAAGTTGTACATCTATAATGACCTCTCCATATTTATCTGTAATTAGTTAACAAAATATTGTATGTCACTCTAAAATCAAAATGAATATAACCCCTCATAACTAAGATACTAACCTCCGTCAAATAAACAGATATGAAAACCTACCCCTCGTTAACAAACCCTAAGTATAGGCAATTATAAGAAACAATTAAACGGAGATGACAACTTGATTAACAAACCCTAAGTCTAGACAATAATAACTAACCTTCACTAACAAGCCCTAATCATATGAAATACTAAGTAACCCTAATTAATAAACCATTAATTACTAACTAAATTAATTCATAAACCCTAAATACATGAAATATCTAACCCTCAATTATAAACCATTAATTACTAACAAAAACAATTTAAAAATCTAAGATACATGAAATAATAACTAACCCTAATTAATAAACCATTAACTACTAAATTAATTTACAAACCCTAAGTACAAATAATATACCTTTACGCTAATTAACAAACCATTACTTACTAATAAGTAGTTTAATTAAAAAAACGCTAAGTACAGGATATCACTAACCCTAATTAACAGTGCAATTAATTATTTACTAAACTAATTTAAAGTTTATAAGTACAAGGAATAAGTACAATGATTTTAAAAAGTACTCATTTCCTATTTCATGATTTTTCTACAATTTAGTACATAAATTTATAAAGTGTTAATCATCTAAAGGTTTATATAAACTAAAACTCAATAAAAAAAAAATAAACTTTAAAAGTGTTCATCATTACTCTATTGCATAGATCTACTCACAAGAATTCTAAAAGTATTTATTTTCTATAATCTGAGCAAAATACAATTTACTATGAATTTACAAAAAAAAAAATTAGCTAAAACTCTCTCTCTTGCCCTAGCTATGAACCCTAACCCTAACCCTAGATTTAGAGCACCTCCAATACAAAAATTGAACCAAAGAATCACTAAAAAAAATAGCTTCAAGGGCACTAACTAACCTTTTGGAAGTTTCTCACCACAGAAATGAAGTTCAAAAGCTCCCCCCTTGGAATCGCCACTTTTCTGTCGCCACTTGTGCACACAAAGACGGGGAGTAATCGTTTTGTCCGGAGGTTGACGAAGGGTATTTATAGCTGGATTAACACAAGGCGGTTGGTAAGGAGAACCACCTGTGTAAACCCATTTACACAGGCGGTTCTCTCTAAATATGCCACTTTGTGTAAATAGATGTATATACATAGGCGGGTTTCATTACCAACCGCCTTTGTGTAAATAGCATTTACACAGCGGTCGGCAGAACCCGCCTGTGTAAATGCACCTATTTACACAGCAGCGTATTTAGAGAGCTGCCTGTGTAAATGGTTTTACACAGGCGGTTCTCTTGCTGGGCCCACCGTATTTTTTGTACTGCCATCATGAATATGTGAACCGCCTGTGAAAAAAAAACAAGGTACCAGAAAAATGATTTTTGTACTAGTGGCAGCGAGATGTGCGCCCGCACGGTGAACATCCCGGGTCATTGCGGACATCGCCGTCGACCCGGGCCGACGCAGGAGGGCACGGCCGCCCACTGCTGCGTCGCCGGGTTACACACGGCGAACTCCGGCCAGTAGTAACTGTCAGGCATGTGGCCTATAGTTTTCAAACGGGCCGCCCGACGCAGACGGCACGGCACGACGAGGCACGGCACGGCGAGGCACGGCACTACGTGGCACGGCGGCCCGCCGTGCCGTGCTCGAGAAGTGCCGCCGTGCCGAGATGGCAGCCTCGTGCACGCCCTATGGCCGATTAGCCGCGCCGTGCCGTGCGATGGGCACGGGCAGCCCCTGCGCTACCCCGTGCCACCGGGCAGCGCGGAAGTCGCGGCGCCATGTCGCTGCCGCCGCACAAAGAGCTCGGGAAGCACCACCGCCGCCGCCCATCTCGCCCATCGCCGCAGAAGCTCACGGACGCGCCACCACCGCCGCCGATGTCGCGCTGCCATCGACGCGCGGTTGAGCCGCCGCCGCGCCGCCGTCGGCTCGCCGCGCAGAGCTGCTCGCCCGCCGCTGGTCGCGGCGCCAAGACGTGACGCGGGCTCCTGACGAAGCCGGAGCACCACCACCCGCGAGGATGCCGAGCGGGGAGATGAGAATGGAGGTGGACTGGTCTTTGGTGGAGTGTTGGGGAAGAAAGTGTGGTGGTGGCAATGGACGGGAGGCACGGCGACGAGGACGGAAACAAACAGAAGGAGCGACGGCCGGAAGAAAAGGAAATGAGAATGAGGAAGTTAGGGGTTTAGAGAGGGAGAGACGTTTATATACTACAATCCAACGGCTGTGGTTCATCATTGCTCATCCAACGGCAGAGAATAGCGGGCCAATTTCGTGCCGCCCCATTATCCGTGCCGTGCTGGGCCAGCAGGTGGGCCAACATTGCGCCCGTGCACGGCACTAAGGTCGGGCCGTGCCGTGCCCGGGCACGGTGGAGCCGTGCTCGGGCCGTGCCGGGCCGTGCTTTCTCGGCCGCGGCCCGTTTCGCCCATCGGGCCCGGCCCAAATTGGAAAACTATAATGTGGCCCGGGAGGAGGAGGCCATTGCAGGAGTCCACGAGGAAGACGTGCCGGTTCCCGGGCAGCGCCTTGCTCAGAACGACAAGGAAGGGTTGACGTCGACGACGCCGCCGCCGGCGTCAGAGTCGGACTCGGACGTCGTCATCCCAGGTAACCCGGCGAACCGCCCGTAGTTCTTGCAAGGCAGGTAGTTTTCCTCGTCCCCGACCCTGTCCTCCTCGTCGCCGACGCCGTTGCCATAGAAGAAACCCTGTAGAGTTGGAGGCAGTACCGCGCGGTGGAGGGGGCCGCCGAGGATCTCGCGCTGGGCTGTGGAGAGGACGAACTTGGAGCGGCCGCGCAGGGGTTTCTCGGCGGGGACGGGGACCTCCTCCATGAGAGTGTCAATGTCGTTAGGGATCTTGCGGTTCTCCATGATGCTCGATCGCTGCGATAATGGAAGGAGGATGGTGGTGGTGGTGGTGGTGGTCAGGGTCGAGGATTGTGAGTCAAGCACTACTCCAGCCCTCTAAGAAATGCAACCAGGTACGTGCGTATAGTAGTAGGTAGGGCGGAGCATACCTGCCGCTGCCGGAGACGATGGAGATCTCGCTCTGCCGTGAAATTTTCAGCCGCCGCTCTGCCGGAGATGATGTGCGATTGGGGGATGTGCGTGGGAAGGAGACGATCTCTGGTGTATTTATTGATGAAAATTTTCAGCCGCTGCTCCTGCAATCCCAAATTCCCAACGGCTGGATCTGCAGTAGGGTTTTTAGTAACCGATGAATTGCTAACCTGGCTCCTTTTGTTTTAAAAAAGAATTGCTAGGTGATTTCTGACCCTTTCAAGCAGAAACGCACTAGCCGTTGGTTAGCAATTCATCAGTTACTGGCCCTTAACTATTGTTTTGATCTAATTTTAACCTCAAACTACAAAACCATCTAAGTACACCAATACCCTAACTGTCAAAACCGTTCACTTTTAACACCTGGATAGGGAGCAAGACTGTTTTGACCGACGTTGAGCGGTTTTCACCACGCCACGCTGTTGACCACCACGTAGGATGTTGGCCTGCATCTCAGCAATATGTGGGGCCCGTGCGTCACCCACTTATTCTTTCCCGCTCCTTCCTTCAGCTCCAGCATCATTTGGATAGGCCAGCTCCAGCTCCAGTGGGGGACGAGACAGCTAGAGCTAGGGGACGACGATGAATGGGATAACCGCGGCACCGGGGCCATAAGCACTGACGGTAACAAGGCAGTGAGGCGTAGCTCCAGTCGAGCCGTCGTCGGGCTCACGTGTGGGCTGCTGCTCCGCCACTGTATGAGTAAGATGGTTGTGCCATGGCCGGCGAGCACAGCAGCTGACGGGTGAGCATATGCCGCCACCGTACGAGCAGGCGCATGAGTAAGCTGCAGCGGTGGCGCGCGTGACGCTGAACAGTGTGGCGGCACGAGCAGGCGCCAGCAGCGGTGCTCGAAAGGGGGGGGTGGCACGCGTGACGCCGAGCAGGGCTGGGCAGCAGCACACCGGCTGGTTGCCGATGAGCCATGGTGATGTGGGCCCGCTGGCCCTGCCCCACCACGCGGCGCTCCACCTCGTCCTCACCCTTTTGTCTGTGCGGAACCCATCGTGGCTCTTGTCGGTGGGAACAGCGCCCGGCGGGGTCGTCGTTGACGTTAGGGGGGCATCGCCTTGTCGGGGGGCGGTGTCGTTTGGGCCCACAGGTGGCGGGGTGGGGGGCCGTCGCTATGCCGACGGCATGGGGCGGTCTTAGATGGCATGGGAGCACTGCCATATGGAAGGAGAGGGAGGGAATGAGTGGATGACACGTGGCCCCCACATGTCGTTGAGATGTAGGCCAACATCCTATGTGGGGGTCAATGCCAGCATGATGGGGTAAAACCCGCTCAACGTTAGTCAAAACAGCTTTGCTCCCCGTCCAGGTGCTAAAAGTGAACAGTTTTGACAGCTGGTGTACTTGTACTAGATGGTTTTATAGTTCAAGGTTAAAATTAGACCAACAAAATAGCTGATGGGGTAAAAGTGGACTTAATCCTATTTCTTAATCACTAGCAAAAAAATGTCCATACATTTCTAGTGGGATTTAGGATCTAGAACCGCATAATTTGTAGCTCGAAAATTCAATAATCATGTATGTGTTCGGCTCCTCTAAACACGGCTTGTCATACATCCAACTAACTTGCTGTCACCTGCTACTCAAGAAGACATGAACTCTATGTGATGTTGATTGGAAGAAATACAATAATATATCATAGTTTATGTGTGTCTTTGGTTGCAAGTATTACTCCCTCTGTCCCTGAAAGAAGTGATTTCTAGAGTTGTCCTAAGTCAAACTTTTTTAACTTTGACCGATTTTCTAGAAAAGAGCATTAAGATTTATGTTATCAAATTAGTATTAATAGATTTGCCGTAGAATATAGTTTCATAATATGCTAAATTTATGTTATAGATGTTATTGCTCTTTTCTATAAAGTTAGTTAAAGTTAAAAAAGTTTAACTGGCACGATTTGTAAGAATCACTCTTCAGGGACAGAGGGAGTACATCTTGAACAAAGGCACTAGACTTGGTCCAATCCCTGTCTTGACCTCATTCAACACCGTCTTCTCGCGACCGTCCTCACATATACACTTGCTTGTTAACATCCCCAGTTGCTGGACATCCACGGTCAATTCTCCAATCCTCGATCCCACAGTTCAAATTTCCGCGACCTCCCTAGCTTGAGCACTCCCGGACCAACATGCACATGCAAACTCCTGCTTGACTTCTCTATGCATTGTCGTCATATGTCTCATGCTCAATACCTAATGTCCATAGCTAAGAGACATGTTACACACACTAACTCATGCATGCATTCGTTAGTCCCACACACTTAACCAAAGCTCTGATGTATCACCACCTTGATAATCACTCATCACTCACACCATGGGCAACTCCCAAGGGCACCTATATTGTGTCCTCTAAGAAGGTGATGTCTTGTGATAAAAGTTTTCATACTCCCATTGTAGAACATCATCATTATACTAAGGAATGGAGGTGCCGTGAGTATCAATCTGGGGTTCTTCAAGACTTGGGCACGCAATAATGGAGCCTAAAGCACATGATGAGCTCACTGTAGCTGTGTGGCCACCATGCATCTAGATTGCATATTTTTCAGCACTAGGACGATGCTCAAATCATGTCACAAGATTTTGGAGAACTGAATGCTCTCAACATATTTCACCATGGTGCCGGAAGATTATTAATCTTTATGTTCTATAATTATAGGTGTTATTTATCTGACTCATTGGTGCTCGCAAATGAGCACCATAAGCGATACTAGCTAGGGTAGTGCTAATAACCTATATTTTCATACAAATGCGGAGTTGCATTGCTATAATCATGGGTTTCTATAAAGAGTTAGCATTACTCAATGCAAAAAAATTTGGAGTCATGTAAGGCATCTTTCGATATGCTACCTCTCTCAATAGATCTAGTTTCTCATATTTTCAACTGGCATCCTATGATATTAACCATCAAGAAGAGTGCACTATCCACACATTATAATAACTTGACACTGTTATTGTGTAGTCTCCACACTTTTGAACATGAATCCACCAGTGTGTGTGCTCCCAACACTTTTCAACATGACTCCATTATTAGTGTATGCTCTCCACATTTTTAAACATGATTGTGTTTTCCACACTTCTCAAAAAAAAAGTCTTAGATTATATAACACTATACAATTGCACAGCTCTTTTTATTTCATAAATATCAAATTCTTTCTTGTTATGATCGATACTCACAAATTAAATAAGTATCACTCGATGAGTAGTAGTCTAGCTAGTTGTTCAATAAGATGTCAACTTCATGTGCAACCTGGAAATGGAGCAATGCATGTGTGACGAGCTACACCTGGCTCGATGATGGCCCACATATCATCACTTTGACCATGCACACTTGTCTTCTTTTCATCCTTGTCTTGTCCTCCTACAATCAGCTGGTTCTCTTTTGGACCATCCTGTTGGTGCGCGCATGAAAAGGACAACGAGTCACACCGCCTACTCGTCAGAAACTAGGCTTTGTAGTCACAATGTGGCTGATGGATTGAAGAAAAGGAAAGGATCATTGGAAAGATCAGTAAAACCCCCCCCCAAAAAAAAAAAAGGGTTCCTAGAAGCTTTGTCTATGGCAAAGTTTACTTAATCTAATAATCGAGGGGAATGCACAATATGTATCATCCCTGCACCACCTTTGCTTCTTGTGGGAGCAAATAGTAACTATGTGCTCTTCCTTGGTAAATTTGTATTCCTAGAAATGGATGCATATTGTAGCATTATTTGGTACATGCAAATGACTTAAATTAAAATACAATAGTTTGAGAAACCTGAGGAGCTACATTCTTTGAGACACTAACTTACATGAATTTCTAAACATGCTTTGCTTTAAACAAAGCTAAACTCTTACTTGGTAAATGCTATAAAGTCCATACTTTGGAAGATGAAACTCTTACTGAACATCCAGACGAGTATATATTCTCCAGGTAGTGAGTGCAACTTCTAGCGTAGTAGTTCTCATTTGTGAGCATCAAAGACATCGAGAAATAACTCAGACAAGTATGGAACAAGAGGAATAATCTTATCAGCAGCGTGATGTTTATAGGTGTCCAATGCAAAACACAACTTGCTAATGGTTGAAGTCACACAATACCATTGGATGGTAATTCCAACGCCACAGATGAAAGAAAACCATGTTGCAATCTGGATGCATGGTGACCATATGATAGTCAACTAAACCATGGCAGCTCCTGATCCTATTCCCAAAATAGCTGCCCACGGGTCACCTTGTGCTTGAGCACCCATTCTTGTGTATCCATGTCCCTAAGAACCTAGATTGGCAGTCCATGGCTCGTCCATTTCTTTCGATAACTATATTCAACCGGTGACACACCAGAGCTGTCTATGTAGGCGCCCTTGCGACCGACTGACAAAGAGCGCTTTGTTGCTGGTATATCAACTTGAGGAAATCGACATGGTTGATCATGCATCCAACCAACACTATTGTCACCTGCTACTCAAGAAGACACCCTATGAGATATTGATTGGAAGAAAGCCAAACATATTTCATATTTAAGTGTCTTTGGTTGCACGTCTTACATCTTAAAGAAAGGCACTAGACTTGGTCATGACTTCACTCAACACTATCTGCCACCATCCTCACATGTACACTTGCTTGTTGATGTGCCCAAGTGCTAGATGTCCCCAATCAATCCTCCGATCCTCGATCCCACAGTCCAAGCCTCTATGTCCTCCCTTCGCTGCTCTCGGTCCATCATGCACAAACTCCTTGCTTGACCTTCTCCATTGTCTTCATACATCTCATGCTCAACACCTACACATCCATAGCTAAGAGACATGTTGTGCACACTGACTCATGCTCATGCATAGGTTAGTCCCACACACACTTAAACCAAATCTATGATGTATTATCACCTTGATAATCACTCACACACCATGGGCACATATCAACCATGAGGTCTTTGTTGGTAACTCCCAAGGGCACTTGTATTGCATCATCAAAGAAGGTGATGTCTTGTGATAAAAGTTGCCATACTCCCATGGTAGAACATCATCATTATATATACAAGAATGGAGGTGCCATGGAGTATTAGCATGCGATTGTTCAAGATTTGGGCACACAATAATCAGTCCTGAAGCACAGAATGAGCTCACTGCCACTGTTTCGAAAGAGGAATTGCACATGAAAGGTTGACTATCATGTGTATTCCATACTTTTTCAGCACTAGGATGCTAAAATCATATCACATGATTTTGGAAACTATTAGAAGTGAGTGCTCTCGACATATTTCAGCATGGCGCAAGAAGATTAATCTTTATGTTCATACTTATTGGAGTTATTTATCTAACTTAGTGGTGCTCACAAATGAGTGCCATAAGTGATACTTGGGGAGTGCCAGTAATCTATATGTTCATCAAGAGTATCATCTAGGTTTATTTAAAGAGTTAGCATTGCTCAATGCAAAATATATTTGGAGAGTCATGTAAGGCAGCTTTAGATATTCTAGCTCTCTCAATGGATGTAATTTCTCATATTTCCAACTGGCAAGTGTGCACTATCCACACATTATAACATGACTCTGTTAGTGTGTAGTCTCCACACTTTTGAATATGAATCCGTCGGTGTGTGCTCTCAACACTTTTCAATATGACTCCATTAGTGTATGTTATCCACACTTTTAAACATGACTTTGTCAGCATGACTGTGTTTGCCTCGCTTCTCAAAATTACTATGACAATATATAACACTATACAACGGTACAACTCTGTTTATTTCATACATATCAAACTCTTTGTTGTTGTGATCGGCACTCACAAATAAGTACCACTCGAGTAGTCATCTAGTTGTTCATTAAGATATCATGTTGTAATCACATAGGAGTTTGGCTACATCATGTGTAGCCCGTCCACAGAGCAATGCGTGCGTGTCTCCAAGCTATCGACGCTTGTAAGTCTTATGAAACCTTGCAACCTGAGTTTATGGAGTGGCCGCAATTGGTGTACTAGGGATTATAGATTCTCGGTATTTCAGTTGAAGCTCTCCATAGTAAAGATGATGGGATCGGAAGCAGTCTGGGAGAGGTCACATGAAGACTCACTTGCGCATGAGGAAGGCCAATGGACTGTCAAAGGAGTTACTCGGCTAGGAGCTTTGCATTTGCGAGGGCATCCTTGAGAGAGGCTCCAGTGAAAACTATGAGGTTTTTGATACCATATTAAAAAGACTGTCATGTGGAAGTTTACATTCTCTAGCTTATTTATGTTTTCATGTTATTTATTGCACTCCTTGGTGTATGTGTGCTTTACCACATTTATGTTACTTACATTCATGGAGTTGTTCTACTCATTCCTCTTACCACATTTATGTTTCCTTTCACGGATCGGTTCATTTACATTCATGAAGTTGTTCTACTCATTCCACCTACCACATTTATGTTTCCTTTCATGGATCGGTTCATTTGATAGTTTACTAGAATTTGCTATATAGTTGCAAAGAGTAAAGTTTATTAGTGGTCCATAAACTTACAGAGTGGGGCATCTAGGACCCTAAGTCTCCTGATATTTAAGTCCATGAACTTCTACTATGGTGTCACTTCGGTCCCTAGCTCTCGAATTTCAATATTTTGATTCCTAAACTTGTATCTCAGTGTCATCTAAGGCTCCGAATTTACATTTCAACACACAGATGGCACTGACAGGGTATGTTAATTGCGCGTTGACCCATGAGTTTGGCAACCTACATGATACTAAGTTTAGGGCCCAAATATTAAAATTCAAAAGTTAGGGACCCAAGTGACACCGCAGCACAAGTTCAAGGACTTAAAAACAGAGAATTAAGATCCAAATGACGCCAGCATGCAAGTTTAGAGATTGCTTACTCTAGCAGCGAATAACAACAAAGCAACCAAATTGACATCATCCCCTTTTGGATCACACCTTGCCTTGATTGGTATCCTTTCCCTACTAAGGGGATTTGCGCATGAAGACAGAATGTTCAGTTACTATCACTCTGGTCTGCTTTGGATACACTCAGACCGTCGCATGAAGACAGAATGTTCAGTTACAATCACTTGGTTCTTGGTTATCGCAGTCCAGAGTTACAAACTTGTGTGGTCACTGGTCAGATCACAGATCAGTGAATAACCAAAGTGGTAGAACAAGCATGGACGATTTGTAATGAGATAAACAGCACGCCATGGCTTTAGGAATTGGGATAGTATCGCTCTTCTCTTCACAAATGACGTGATGAAACATACCATCACCATGGCGTCTGGTCCTCAGGGACTGGAGGAGACTCCTTGAGCACATTCCATGGCTTCACCCGCTGGTGTCGCCCCATGGGAAAGTTCCAGAATGTGTCTGAGTGCTCATAGAACACATAGAACAGGATGGCGGACGCTAGGAAGAGTGCCAGGAGTACGAGCCAGACCTGCCATTCTGCCAGAGAAGAGAGACAGGATTATAGGAATAGGCAGTTGGTTAGGAAACCGTGGCAGGGACATGAAGGCAAAACAGTATTTGCCTGAACATATACATACCTTTCCAGTCAGCAGGCACGTTCAGTTTCGTCAGCTCTGCTCCCCATTGATGTGATGCGGAGATTACAACCCTGTGATATCAGTAGTCACTGGTGTTAGGAGAAACACTGAAGCTCGGATGCCAAAAGAAAATTCATTGTATACTAGCATTCGCGCTCAATCTAACAGAAGCAATCCATATGGTCGGTTCAGCCTATTCAAGGAGGCATAAGCTGAAGATGAACTACACAGTATTTGACTGCCACATATTGAAACAGATGGATTTTCAGATTCAAACATCCATCAGATGAATACTTATAGTAAGCATAAAAAAGAGAGATTTAAAATCATGACCCTATAATATGATATCTACCTAGTGATAAACAACTATATGATATATTAAACAAGCACACCTGACTTAACCTCTGCAATAAGCAGCCAGGCAAAATTAAAAAGGAAAAGTACCCAGTAAACTACCAATCTATACAGTGCCAAGCTGTAGTTACCTTTCAGTAGGACAAAATTCAATGGAGGTGACTGGGGAACCAAGATGAACTTTCTTGCTCCAGTGAGAAACTTCCATTTTCTTTACATCAACAGCACAGAAGTCACCATCATGGCTTCCTCTGAAAGAAATACAGTTCCATGTGAGCATACTAAAAGCGAGGAAGTCCAAAGATTGTACAGCGCATAGTTATATACTGATAATCATAACTAGTACAACTTCCTCTCCATTGTTAATTGCAACATAATGCTGTTACCAACAAATTAAAGTGTTATCAGATTGTACAACTAATTGTTTAATAGACAAAGACTGTCAAGTCAGTATGTTATATTTGAGTTGAACACATGATAAGATATACAAGCAGGCAGAATCATACTGGAAAATAGGCTAAACTCTTGATTAAAAAAAATAACAAGGAGATGCTGAAGTATGATGCATATTTCTAGAAACGTTAAATGAGCTCATACAACTGCATACTGTACAACAGTAGCAGAAGTATTTTATCCACTCACAATGCCAGATACTTCCCATCCAAGCTAACTGAAAGTGTGGAGATAGGCTTCCCCAGAAGTCTTTTGTACCCAATTCTCTTCCAATCACTTATGTTCCAGACAACAGTAACAACTTTGGAACCTGCTCCAGTGATGAACACAGATCTAGTAAAAATCAGCCTGCCTCAATTCAGCAGATGTAGAACAAGATCAATTGAAAGCACACCTTTTGCAACAGTGCAAAAGAGGAATGGTTTCATTCCATCCCTAGAAAAGCGGCAACACTCAATCTTCTCATCCTATAAGCATACAAAGAAAAAAGTGGGGAAACAAGTCAAAATTCAACCATCTCAACAAGTAAATGTAAATAAAAAAAATTTATCACAGCATACCGAGGATCGAGTCAAATTGACCAGTGGTGCACCCTCATTTATCTTCCATATTCTTGCAGATCCATCAGTGGATGTTGAAACTAAGAACTCAGAGTCTAAGCTACAAAAATGAAAGGTACCAATGCTATATCAGTTGGTGCGATCGAAGTGACCAGCAACCAGAAACCATGGCACTAGAGAAGTTGAGATGTAGGTTTGGAATTGATTATATGTTATACTATCAATGTTTTCTTTTCCAGATCAAAAGACAGCTCTTGTGAGTGTTTCCATTTTACATAAGCATTTAGCTTATCTAATGATGATATTTATGGCACTCCTCTGTGAACAATAAGAAAAGAATAATAATGCTTTAAGCCTGTCCTGACCTGATATCCATGTCTCGGAAGGATTTATGGGCTTTGGGTTCATCCAAAAGCACATTCATGCTTGGCCAATTGAATATTCTGAGATGTCCATCCTGAAGTGGTACAAAAGAACAAGTCAACTGGTATCAGGTTCAGCTAAAATGAGTATTTATATCAGACAAGTCACTGCATTGAACGATAGGACTAACAACAAATGAAACAATTAGAATAAATAGTTTTCATAGCATGTACAAAGGAAGGGTTTTAAATGTGAGTGATTCAAAATGATGTACAAAGGAAGGGTTTTAAATGAACAAACAATTAAAATATACTGCTGACAACTTTCTTCTTACAGCAGGTATAACAAAAGAAGCAAACAATAGGAATGCAAAAAAATAGAAAAATGAGAAGAAAAAACTTTGATCCCTCGAAATTCACAAATCGATTAAATACAAACCCATACCTCTCCACCAATGGCAAATTTGGCGCCATCTGTGCTGAAAGCAAGACACTTTTGTGGTCCAACAGATTCTAGTAGAGGAGCGTCTCTTGGAATAATGCGTACTGTGAACTCTTCAAATACCAGTTTGAACAACCTATAGTTTGGATAGATGATATGGTAATTAAAGTCATGGACTTGATAAAGTATAAGCAGAGTACAAACAAATAAAATGGAACAAGGAAGGGAGAAGCTTTCAGTATTAATATCACATAATCAAAACTAAAAGGAATGGAATTAATGTGGAAATTAAAAGATGTGAATTGGTTAGATTGACAAAGAAACTGAGGAAGAATATTTCTATTGCACTTATGATACTCATGAGCAAAATTAAGCCTGCTTTAAATTAGCCAGATGATCATTTGTTGTGAAACCTTGTTGATGACAATGCAATTATATGACACAAATTTACAAACTGTGTATAGCTTCAAGTACAAATTGCAATGATAACTTTTCATTCACCTATCATCTTTTATATCATAAATCAATAGGTGGTACTAATAAGGGTAGTTTTACTGAAACTTGAGAGATCCAGAGTGTAAGCATTAAATATATGCTGCAAATTACATGTCATGCATTTCTTAACATAACTAAAGTACCAGGAAGAGAAATTCTTGTCATTAGACACTAAAATCACTGCACATTTCAAAATTCGAAGATCTACATAAGTTATATATTCCCAATGAACTAGTATGACTAATTCCACAAAATCCATTACTCAATTGCATAGCTCAAGACCATTTGCTACTATGGTGCCAAAGAAGACTGATAAGTAGAAGGAAATGCTAATTTTGTGAAAGCACTTTCAAGGAGTGCTCGAATCAGTGTTACGACTAGTATCCAGATGATCTCTCCAATATCCAACACGTGGATCAAAATTTCCCCACTTATAGCAGCAAAACTGTCCAATAGCTAGTAATCAGCACAATCGGTAAAGTACAAGTACATTTAAGCAACATTAGTAGCTGGGCAGCACCACTGGTTCATCCGAAGAGGAAAAAACCAAAAGCGTGGTCTGTGATGAGTAATGAGAGGATGCTCTACGTTTCCAAAACAGAGTCCTGATGAGCCCCCCTAAAATAGCAAGTCAGCTGAAAATTGAGCAATTGAACTGCAGAAATAATCTAAAATCGCTCTGAATTCGGCACTCGACAACTAATTAGTGCCACTGATGGTCAGCAATGAATACACTTGCGGACAGACCAACGGTCCAACACTGCACTCCAAACCACCCAAACGGACAAAACCGGGAAATAGCTGCGCGGGCAGGGGGCAATCGAGGCCAGACCCACCCAATCCATCGCCGAGAGAACGTCCTCTCCCCGCGCACCTTAAAATTTCACCACCAACACCAACACGAACAAGCAAGCAGGTTTCCAGGGAGGAGCAGAATGGCGCACCTGCATCCCTTGGCCGTGGCGCAGACGAGCTCGTCGCCGGCGGGGTGCACCGCGATGCCGCGCGGCGCGTCGCCCGCGCCGCCTTCCCCGAGCACGGCCCTGGCCTGCAGCGCAAAACCGATTCCGAGGTCAAACTCAAGTACTCAACTGATTCCGAGCCAAGCAAACCGAGGAGGAGGTGGAGCCGGATGGGCCCGCTTCCGTACCAGGGGCTCGGGGAGAGGGAGCACTCCTTGGCGTCGAAGCCGAGCACCTCGAGCGCGGCCGGGGAGCCGGCGGCCGCCGCCCGGCCGTACGCCGCGAACACCCGCGCCGCTGCCGCCTTCTCCTCCCGGCGCCGGATCCACGCCGCGCACGCCACCTTCCCGCCTCCCGCAGACGAAGCGTCGCCTCCGCCGGCGGCCATGGGTGGCGCCTAGAGCTGCGGGGTTTAGAGAATTTTCAGAGGGCTTTGCAAGGGAGAGGAGCGCGCGAGTTCGAGGCGAGCCGAATCGAGCGCTGTTTGTTTGAGGAGAGGGAAGAGGATGTGGGGATCAGACGGCGAGGCGAGCCGAAAACGACGACCAAAATCATTTGTGTTCAGTTTGGGGATTGCGCGTGGGCCCCACCGGATATTCGTTCGTTTATTCGCTGACTTTCTTCCAGTCAACGACAGCTGGGGGGATTCCCTCTTTTTCTCTCTGACTCTACTTCATTTCTAGGCAAGGGGTGGGGCAGTCCAATGATTTGGGGATAGATAATTCACATCCATGTTCGTGGTGGCAACATATAACGATAGGTTATTAATTGGTTGACTTGCGATCAAGATAAACTACCTGTTGATCATTTTACGAAATGGATAAAGTTCGGGACGAAATATATTTGAGAGTTCTTTTTCTTTTTGGCATCTCCTACTAGGTGCTAGAAAATCATGAAATAGAGATCAATTTCAAGTGCCATTCTCTACCGGGCCAACGGTACGTTTTTTACCCAGATATGTGTTCAGGTTTAAATTGATCGGATGAGTTATATCGAAAGAAGTTAGAGTGAGATGGTTAAACAAATCAAAGAGCTGGGGGCTCAAATGTGAGGCGATCGTCGTTGTTGACCGTATGGACAAAGGATAGGTGGTGAATAATGTTGAAGGTGGAGGATGCATGAGAAAAACCCACAACAACATCTAGTTAGGCTATCTGCAGCTGGTCCTATAAATGGATACGTTCAACTTTTTAGCAGAGAGAAAACACTTTAGCATTTCACGCTACACGGTGTGGAAGAGGTAGCCATCCGCTATTTGCAGCATTTTTTACTGAGTGTCCCCTCTGTATGCATGCATGGCGTGAGGCCCACCACGGGACAGACGCAGCAGACGCAAGATATGCCCACAGCATGCGACAAAACAGCAGGAAGGAAATCAGTGGTGGCCCCTACCTTTTTTAACTAACTAGTAAAACATGTTATAACTCACAAACTAAAAAATCAAATTAAATTTCGAGTGCACCATTAAATTTTTTTCAATAAATCCTTTAAAATAAGATCTCACATGGATATATTTAGATAAAGTGACAAGTGAGCTCCACATTAGATAGAGGATGATATAGAGGATGTATGGGTGCGGAAGAATTGAGTATAGAGGAGAGAATCTTGATGACCATGTCTTTTAGAGGATGAGTTTAGAATACCACGAGTATAGATAGCCTTAGTATGGTGGAGATGTGGGACTGAATATATATAGTGGATAGACAGGGGCGGAGCTAGTGCATAGCACCGGGGTCCGCTGACCCCAATGGTTTTTTAGATTTTCAATAGGAAATTGCTGTAGATAGTGCTAATAGTTCTTGATGACCCCATCCATTTTCAAGCAAGACCCCAATAACTATCTAATCTAGATTCGCCTGGATAGAAGACCAACCAAGATGAAGTAAGCAGTGGAGAAGAGACAGAGGTATAATTAAATATATGTATGTTGAAAGAAAGACAACCAACAGTTGAAGACAAACAAGACACATTGTTATCTGCTGCCTAGTCGATTAAAAATAAAGAAATAAATGTGGACATCTTGAATATAGCATGTCCCTTTTCATTTTTTTTAGTTTGGGGTTACTGAATAGAATAAACAACGTGACTTTGTATGTACCTAAGTTATCGAACAACTTGCATTGAAACGCTAATATATGAACATTACTTTAGCTACAAATAGTGAAATAGGTTTGATCATGTGACTCGTTCAACAAAAAAAACGTAACCCAAACAATATATACTTCAGTACTCTGTATCTTCTAATTCTTTATGAATGTACTTCAAAGTTGTAGCAAAGACAATCTACATGATATTTCCAATAATAGTGGTTTACCGTACCTTTAAGAAGGTAGATTCAATCAAATATGCTCTCTCTCGTAAAGTTATTCTTTGAATTTTATTGTGAAAATAATTTGCTAGTGAAAAAATGCAACGGGAGAATCCTCGCAAACAAGAACAATGCTTTTGGCACGAGGCCCTATAGGCTGACCGGTGGCCTATTGTTTTGGCCCAAATTACCATGCTTGATATATGCCGGCCAGGAGGATCACCAAAGCACATCGCAGTCGTCTCCAAGATGACGCATCTAAATTTGCTTCCACGTTGCACCATGTTTTCCTCTTGGTCCCGCTTCTCTTCCCTCATTGCTTCCTTCTCCTTCACCATCGCTCCTATTTGTTCTCTGCTTTAACATCGGCTTTCTTCACACCTCCTATTCCTTCTCCACGAAACAAAGGCATGATCTCATCCAACTTCTGTGGCGGTGGTGCGACCTCGGTCGCTAGTCCGATGGGCAAGAGCACGACGAGCTCAATTGGGCCCTTGAGCTCACTTGGCATCATGGCTAAGTTAGTGTAGGGCGGTCATCGCATTCTATGGCCAGACAAAACACACGACGGTTATTAATAGGGTTTTGCCTGCCCGATTCTAATCGGGCTATGCTTTAATGGACCTCACCAGATTAGATCGTGCTGCCAGTTTAGCTATTTATAGCCATGAGAGCATGAGAGCAGAACTACCTTTTCCAGATCCAGTGATATCCAAATGTTCAAAAAAAAAAAGACTCAGTGGTCCATTGGTTTGTATCTCTCTTCGGTCTCCACCACACTATGTATTTGTCAACTTTGTTCTTTTTTTCTCAAATACTCATGGAACCGTGGGCTCATGCATTTGCTTTAAAAAAAGGAAATTCAAACTCGCTGCACTCCGATGTCCCACATAGACCCACATATATACTCCCATTCCATTTCTCGCATAGAGTGGATTTCAGTGTCCACAAGAATTCTCACTGTATACCACCAGTGTCAAGTGGCGTTCCACATCATATGGGAGCGACGTCATGAATTTCGCATTCAGTCGCAGCGCCTCGCTCGCCGAGTGGAAGTGTGACCACGCATGTGAAAGGCACCGAGCAACCAATAGAAGGAAAGCACGTCAGCAACCCTGATCGCATCGGAATACTCTCTCCATGCATGCATGATGCATGCATATGTGTGGTCAAAAAATTCGTGACTCCGACCAGATTGACAATATATGGTCTAATGTCGAGATTAACATATTGCTTGTTTGCTAGTATTTCCTTTTTTATTTTGCCTTGTTGTTATCTATCTTTTTTTCATAAATCTTGAACCGTTTTGATCATGCGCACCATATTATTTCGGCTCCCTACTTGGTTTGCATAGAATGCATCACATATATCATGATGTCAACAAAGCAATGTTATTTCTCTTTTGCAAAATACTGCTGCAACGATATATAATCAGAAGTGCTGAATTTCATCTAGCTAGGATTTTTTCGCCTCATTTTCACAGCATGTCAGCATGCAACTTGAAGTAATATGTGCATACTGTTTTACTATAATTCCTCTATTCTAAATTATAAGTTGTTCTGACTTTTCTAAGTATATAGCTTTTTGTTATGTATGTAGACATATACTATATCTAGATAACTTCTGCTATATATCCAAGAAAGCCAAAACGACTTATAACGTGCAATAGAGAAAATATTTATTAATGGCCATGTTTAGATCACTATAGCTTGCATGAAAATAGCTCATTTTGGGTGGTAAAAATGATATTTTCTCGTCTTTTACACCTAGTAATTAATGGTAGAGCTAATGGGCTAACAACTAACATATATATTTTTTGCTATTAAGTGACATGATCGTATCACTTAGAAGTTTGAACTATTTTTAGATGACTAGATCTAGAGGTATCCAAACAAGTTCTTTAAAACAAAGAAAGAAAATGTCATGTTTTGACTGGACAGTGCACACGTGTCTAGATATAAGTGGGACACGTGTCTAGTAAAATGACCCACGTGCTACACAGCTGCCGTTTTACACAAGCTCTTGCTTTTCGTTCATGAGAAGAAAAACCGTTTGTACAAACAGCGCGATGCTTGGCGCCCATGCAATTTCCACGCTGAACGTGTAGTTTTAGGATGACTTGGCCAATCAAGGTGGGCTCTGTTTTGGGCTCTGGAGGAGAAGCTGCCGAGTTGGAACAGTAAACAAGCAACAGAGGACAAACCTTTGATTTTTTTTTCTTTTTATTAACGAAGCGTGCCAGAAGCAGTGAGAAGAAGACACAAGAGGCCAAAGGGAGAGGTGGGCAGAGAGACCAATCCCCAAAAGCAACTCCTCTCCAGCTCTCCTCTCAGCCACAGAACGTTGATGCCTGGAGCCCCCAGCATCCACTCCTCTTCATAACTCATCTTCCCTGGACATGGTCTATGGACCACGAGGTCTTGCAATTTTTCTGAAACCAACTGAACTCCTTACCAATATATAACAAATATTAATGTGATTTCATGCCAATTGCTTCATCAAGTTTAGGGGCTATTTGGCAGGATTCTTCTCCGGCTCCGGCTCTGGATTCTCTGTTAAAAATAGACGAGCAGAAGCTATTTTTGTGATTCCTCCAAAACTCCTCTAACTCCTCTAAAGAAAGAGCCTTATCAAACACCCCGTTAATGTGAATGAAACGGGTAATATAAGTGTGCAAAAAACGACATCATACAATGGGAAGCGTTTTGATAGCTCAGACACAAAGACAAACCAGCCATTGAGAGAATAAAAGAACATGAGGCGAATTTGATGTTTGAACTCCAAAAGGCCAAAACCAAACAAAAATCGCCATTTGCAACACTAGTGCCCTAAATTTTTTCATCCTTGAGCTCATCTTTTAAGAAATACAAGAAACCATCTTTCCTATGAAAAAAAAATCCTTTCCAAACATGGCTTTGGCAGTCTTCTCAACAAAATTCAAAAAAAAAAAAGAGAAAAAGGATTTTTTTGGAGGAAACCATCTTTCCTATGAAATACAAGAAACCATTGTTCACTCAACAATCTACACAAGACTCCCCATCCTCTATCAACATTCATTATTAATTAGCTTGTACTCTTCATTGAAAAGGTTGACATATCATATGATGGCCACCAACGCGGCCAAAACCACCAATTAAACAACGAAGATGTGAAAGATGGATAATATTATCAGATCTAGGACTAAAATTTTTCTTGTTTTGAAGTTTAAGAACCAAAATAATACTTTTTGATAGTTGGACTAAAATTAGTTTTTATATTTATCTTCTCATCAGATGCATAATAACCATTTTGCAGGTTACTTGAGCTTTCCTTTTGGTGGTGGTGGTGGGGGCATTTGCAGAACTGGCCAAATCCCATATACAAAAACCATGTGAGCAAAATAGAGGCCTCCAATCTGCAAGAAACTAGGAGCAGTATTGTGGCGGTGGTCCATCCTAGGCCGCGCCTATGGCGGATTGCGCGGTCGCTAACGGCCGAGAAGAGTCCCTCACGTCCCGCCATTGGAACTCTCTGCTCCGGTCTCGCGGCCGCGGCACTCCCACGGAATCTTCCTTCCTCCGATTCCCTCTCGTCTTCCACACCCTCCTCCCCCGCCGAGCCCGTGCGCGCCATCTGTTCGACGAAATATCCCACCACCCCCGCTACATATACCCGCGCGGCGCCATTTCCCGCCTCCCCAAGCTACCCAGCTACCCACCTTCCCCTGCGCCGTCACTAGCCAGCCGGCGCCATGCTCCGGGCGCTCAACCCGTCGCCGTCCCGCTCCGCGCGCGCCCGGCGTGCCGCGCCTCGCCGCGCCGGCGCTCGCGGGGAGCTGGGCGCGGCCACGCGCCGCGGCCGTCCCGCAGCAGCCGCCCGTGCGCCGGCCCTCCGGAGACCGGCTGTGCGCGCCGTCACGGGTCGTCCCCCAGCTGTCCGCGCCTGATGCGACCGCGGCGGCGCCCGGGGCACGGGGCGAGCTGGAGGCGTTCCTGGAGGTGGTGCCCGCGAGGATGCGGCGCGGGCTGGCGCTGCACCAGGAGGTGCGGGACCTCGTCGAGGTCGTCATGGACCTCGGCCGCCGCCCGATCGCGCGGTTCCCGTCCGGGGACTGGGTCATCTCCGACCAGGTCGTCACCGCCGACGACCTCCGCCAGGCCGTCGCCAAGGTAGCTGCACGAGGCACGAGCTGATTTAATTGCACTCGGCGTTACACCATGGTACTCCTACTTTTGCCGCCCCCAGATCCCCGAATGAACTACTAGATTTTCTCCGCCTGGAGGCGTGCTAGTGTGCCTCTGGAGCATGGATCACAGATAGTGAGATAACGGTGGCATCTTCAAATGAACTACTAGTTGCTTTCCTAGTGGCTGAACGCCAGATCATGATGCATGCTATCTGCTCCAAGTTGCTTTAGGCCAACTATTGTGGACTCTGTTCCCCTTGTGGAGGCTCTGTTTTGCTTATTTGGAAGATTGGTGTTGGTTTGCAGGTAGGTGACTTCTCGGAGGACAACCGATCTGGGATCAATCACTCGTTGCACCGGATCAGCGCTATCAGGAACCGGAAAGCACAAATCATAGGCCTCACTTGCCGTGTCGGCCGAGCTATATCTGGCAGTGCAGAGATGATCCGTGACCTAGTGGTGAGCGGTGGTTCAATACTGGTGATTGGACCTCCTGGAGTTGGGAAAACCACTCTGATCAGGTACTTCACCTAATATCCATGTCGCTTCTCCAGATCAGCAGATGGTTCCTTGAAATCGCGGTCAAAATTTAATAATTTGGTATGATAATCTATAGATCAAAGATTGTTTGATGATTACTGTAATGTGATGCTAATGAATAATGACACTTTTTAAAAAATACAGGGAAATAGCTAGAATTTTGGCAGATGAAGGTAAGAAACGTGTGATCATAGTGGACACATCTAATGAAATAGGAGGTGATGGGGATGTACCTCACTCTGGCATTGGACGTGCTAGGAGAATGCAAGTTCCCAAAGTTACTATGCAGCACAACGTAGGTCCCCAGAGTTCATTGATATGATTCATTCTCGAGCCTTTTCTTAAAACTTCACCCTCAAGTGTGGTGACACAAAGGAAACTTTGTTTTCTGTAGGTAATGATTGAAGCAGTTGAAAATCACATGCCGGAAGTAATTGTCATCGATGAGATTGGTACAGAACTTGAGGCAATGGCAGCTAGCACTATTGCTCAGAGAGGTGTTCAACTAGTTGGAACTGCTCACGGGGTGACAATTGAGAGCATAATTAAAAACCCTTGCTTGCAAATGCTTGTTGGCGGGATTGAGGTGCATTTTCTTCCTCTATTATTCTTTACCCAAATGCATTTGCATGCTGCTGGAGCTTAGCAACCTTCTGAAGGGACATTAAAGTGCCACAGTCAATTACTTTGTTCTGAAGCTTCACATAGTAGAATTTAGTTTGGTTTATATTCTAAGCGATGGTGATCCCAATTTACCTACTTCATCATACTTTCTTTTTGAAATTGGCTTTCAATTGTGGAGCCCTATTAGCATTTTATCTTATATCAACTCAATCGCTTCAATATTTTGTCTGTGGAAATATTAATCTTAAGTTTCTTATGTAGAGTGTGACTCTTGGTGATGATGAAGCAAAAAGGCGAAAAGTCCAGAAAACCATTCTCGAGAGAAAAGGACCACCTACATTTTCATGTGCTGTTGAGATGATATCGAAAACTGAATGTCGCGTCCATCACAAGTTAGATGCCACAGTGGATGCTATTCTTGCAGGTAACTTCCCAACTATTGAACAATTATAAACCTCATGGGTTTGCACCTCAACTATTGGGAGTCATTGACATGTTCAGGCTTCTGAAGGTCTGAACTCCTTTTCTGTGATCTTCAATTCATTTTATTTATACTTTCTGATACAGGGAAGCCTCCTAAGTTTGAAGCTCGCAGGATGCATAATAAGTCTACAGAGTCAGAAATGCCGTTGGTGATACCTGATAGAGAGTATGAAATAGAATCACTTCCACTATATCAGGAAGATATGGTTACCAAGCCAATATCATCAGAAGGCAACTTAAGCGAGGATTTTGCTGCCTCCAGGCAAACAAAAATCAAGAGCATGCCATCAGATGATAATTTTGGTGATGATTTTGTTTATACAAGGAAAACAAAAGGGAAGAAATCTGTGCCTGGAAAGTCTCTAGTCCATGTATACACATACCAGGTAAATGAAGAGATGCAAAACATGGAGTCTTGGTTTTATTTTCGTTTTAATCCTCCCTCAGTTTAGTAACCTAACACATAAGCTGCCTTGCATTTTATTTATGATATATTCCTCAGTAACAGAGAACACTGGTTTTCTGTACTGATTTAACTATTTTATTCTCAAACAAGTCATGCAGTATTTTATTTTTGCCATTAATATAATGCAACGAAGAAACAAAATGCTCATGGCCTTTCTATTCCTGCTGCCAGATTTCAGAAGCTGATATATTACAAGTAGCAACAGTGATGGGATTTGATGATGAGCTAGATGTAACAGATGACATCGCAGCAGCCGATGTGATTCTTGCATCAAGTTCGAAATGAAGCAGAATCCGTGGATTCACAACGTTGCCAAATACCACAAGCTTCCCATATTTGTTGTTAAGGTCATCACACAATACATTGATTTGGTGCTATCTAGTGTTGATTGTGCTTGCATTAACATACTTCTTCTTTTATATTGTAAATGACAGACTAGTACGATGGCTCAAATAGTTAAGGCTATCAGAATGATTGTTGGAAGGACAACAGATCATCAAGTAAGCAACCTAAGGTTATTATGGAGGGTGAGATAGAGATTGAGGATGACGCTCCGATACGTAAGCCATCTTTGGAGGAAATTGATGCTTTGGAGGTAATCAGTTTACCACATACTTGCCTCTAAAAGATAACTCAAATGATTTTAAGTTTTAATTGCAAAATTAATTGTCTTTTGTTAGTAATGTAATTTCCTTTCCTGATTGAACATTATTTTCTCATTTCATTTTTCCTTGAATCACTATAAAATGTTATGGGATTATCTTATTAACACGAACGATTCCTTGTCAACAATGACAATGGGTTTCTACATGCTATGATCATACTATGACTTCTGATATTCTGCCTATACATTAATATTGATGTCTGTGTATGTCTGTTTCTAAACACCAAGCTAGCGTTGTTACATAACAATTACATTGTACTCTGTACACATGCAGGAGGCTCGGCTTGCAATCGAGTACATTGTTATTCCAGGCGGGGAGCCGGTTGAGCTCCTCCCAAGATGTTCAGAAATAGTTGCTCGGCAGCTGGAGCTCGTAGAGAGCTACCAGCTACTTGCTGAAACCTTTGGAAGTGACTCAAATCCGAGGTTACAGATTCTCCCAGTGAAAATAACCAAGAAGAGTTCTAGTAAAGACAGTGGAGTATCAAAGCCCACTAAGCAAACTGGATCAGATTTGATTGTCAGTGAGAATGGCGGCGGCTCAAGTTTTTCTCGGCTGCCCTTTCTGCCAAAGTGACCCGTGTAGATTGACCACCTGATCACCACTCTCGAAAATGTACATCATTATTATTCTTATTGTACAGCATTGTGCAATGTTGTAAATAGTGTTGAATGTTGAAGAAGCGAAAGAGCAAAGCTAACTGCAATTGCCTTCCATTGTTTTGCTGGAATAAAATCCGTTCATTTCTGGTGTCTTAGCCAGGTCAGCTCACATGCTCATGTTGCGCATTTGCTTGTCTGAGCATATGTTATGTTTGTTTTGATTTGGCGTCTACTGCTTCCCAGCCAAGGGGCAATTAAATACTCTTTGCATCACAAATATAAGTCAATATAGGTTTGTCGGAAGTCAAGCTTTTCAAACTTTGCCTAGCAATATCTATGAAGTTATATTATCTCAATTTTAAAAATATATATGGTGTGAAAGCGTTATTCATAATTAATCTACTAATATAATGTCAATCCTGACAGTTCACCATATATCCTGACAGCTGAATAGCATGCACGGATAGAACAGCACCTTTTTGGGCTTGTTTAGAGAGGAGGTTTTTCAAAGAAATTTCAAAGGATTTGGCAATCCCGTGTTTCAAAGAACCTTTTGAAACTGATAGAATATTCTCGAGATTCAGCTTTGGAGAGAGAGAATAGCAGTCACAGGACTGCAGTTGGGCCAAAGCAGAGTATGCGGCCCAGGGCCCAAGCCCAAATACCCAGCCTCCAGCCGCTGTCCTTCCGGTTGCCAAATTCCCCAATTTCCCAATTTCCGAACTCAACCTTTTCAGTTCATCGGCACCGCGCAGCGCCGCCGCCGTCGACCCCAGCCTCCCGGTTGCTGTATCTCTCGCTCCGTAGCTCGCGCCTCGCATCTTTCGCTCGCGAGTGATCCGCGTTCTGTAGCTTGCGCTCGGTGGCATGGATTGCCCCGAGAGGAGGTGCGACACGGAGGCGGCGACCGGGCTCCCCGACGACCCGCTCGTGGAGATCCTCTCCCGTGTCCCCGCCAAGTCCCTCTGCCGCTTCAAGTGCGTCTCCAAGGCCTGGCGCGACCTCATCGCCGATCCCCTGCACCGCAAGAAGCTGCCCCAGGCCCTACAAGGGTTCTTCTTTATGGTCGACAAGCATTATTGTCATGGCGAAAGCGGCTGCGACGAGCCCTGCGGCTGTGAGGTCGTCGGAGATGGTGAAGGCCGCGACACTGATGATGACGGCGAGGAACTGCCTCGCTATGGTTTCGCCGACGTGTTGGAGAGATCGGTGCGCCTTGTGGACTTCTCCTATCTGACTGAGCTGCCTGGGATAAAGAACACCAAGCTCGTCCATAATTGCAATGGCATCCTCCTCTTCGCCGTCAAATGCAACTGGGGCGCTTCATGGAGCTATGTTGTGTGCAACCCCGCCACTAAGCAGTGTGTGGCTGTGCCCAGCTCTGGCTTGTCACAGCATGATATATTCTATGGAGATGCGTTAACCTATTTGCTTTTCAACCCAGCAGGTGCCCCTTGGCACTTGAACTTGGTCCAATTCTCGAAGGAGGGCTACAAAAAATCAGCGCATGTCTACTCATCAAAAACTCAGGCATGAAGTCACAACAAAGCTGAGTTGGGTTGCTATGGCATAGAACCTCACTATCCCGATGTCTTTGTTAATGGCATGCTACATCTGATCTCACATACAAAGGATGAGCTAACTGTGTTAGATGTGGAAGGGAACATACAGATCATCCCTGGACCATGTCAGGCAGGCAGGGAAAGATGGACGATGTTTGATTATATTGGATGGTCCCAAGGGCGCTTGCACTACATCAACAATGAAACACCAGATGATGAAGAAATTGATGCTGATGCTTTTGGTTGTACAAAACCGAGCTTTCATGGACTTTTAATCTGGGCTCTTGAGGACTATGAGAGACAACAATGGGTCCTGAAGGACACTGTAAGCTTTGCCAAGTTGTTTGGGGAAAGGAATGTCAAGGACATTGCCTTTGACTACGATGTCGTGGGAATTCATCCAGATCACAGTTTGGTTTTTCTTGTTCAGAGCCGGGATCAAAAGCTGATATCATATCACATGGATAGTAAGGAAGTGTGTGATCTCTGCACTCTTGGACATGACTATGAGTGCATCACTCCATATGTTCCCTGCTTCTCGGAGTTGTTGGCCCTTGAAAATAAGCAGTGAAATTGGTGCTTGTGGGCTACTTACTGGGATGTTAAACAGAGATAAGACATGGAGTAGTTAGCAACTGGGTATGGGTAGAATTATGGAGTAAAATTAGCAACTGGGTATGGTAGTAGTAGAATTAGGTGATACATTTTGCTGTTGCTTGGATGTGTCGTATCTGTCGTCCAATTAACACTGCAAGCATGTTGAGACAGGCTAAAAGGCTTGGTTTACATCTAGTTATCTCGATGAATGCAGTTGCCCAACCTATGTCGCTTTGTGTTCAAGATAAATGTGTGAAATGCTACCTCAGTGTTTCTGTAATTATAGTCCCCCAATAGCATGGGTTATTTTTCCTTGGCTTCACTTAGGGATCCTAGCTTCACTAGTGAGTGATTATTATATCTATGATTCTTCTTGTTGCCTCAGTCCAGTATCAGTCAGTAACATGTTTTCTTATAATTGCAAGTTTAAATCTTTTAAGGTGGTTCCAGCAACTCATGGTAAAAATCGAAAACTCTGCCACATCTATAAAGATCTTTAAATTTGGTGAACGGATTCTACTGTCACGAGCACTATTCATGGCATCCTTTTTCCCTCACATAACACATTCATCCACAGTAATGGGTTGGGTTCTATGAACAGTACCACCCGTTAGTAAATAGCGCTACAACTGTTTAAAACAGTAATAGACTGGGTTCCATAAATTGTACCACCCTGTAGCAAACAGTAACGAGTTGGGTTTCATAAATAGTTTACCTATTTTCCTCCTCTTTTGCCCCCGCTGCCTGCGCGAAGTGCCGGGCCTTCCCTCTAGTTAACCTTAAAAAAAAACTCTGGAGTTGATGGAAACTACATGACTGATGAAAGCTTGTTTACTGATTTGCTTGGCCACTTATTTGATATAAATGTTATAAAAAACTAGGTAGCGTACCCGTGCGTTGCTACGAGATAGACAAATTTGTATATAAAAACACACTGATCGCACAATAAAAAAAATTATATTGTAAAATTAAATATCACATTAATAATATATTTAATCAAAAAATAAAGTTTGTTGATCAGCAACCTAGAGATTCATTATATTTAAGCTCAAAAATAATTTTTGAAGTGGAAAAAATTCTATAAAATACATATTTAAATATTTTTTTTTATTCTCTTAAACTTTAAATTCTTAGTTTTTTATTCGAAACTTCTATTTCGCAAGAAATAAATAAATAAATATACATTTCATCTATTACCTCATAGGAGGTAATAAGTGATCGTGACCGTCCAATCGAAACAAATTAACGGTTCACAGTCATTTGGAGATACGGCACAAGAACACCTAAAATTAACTATAATAGCTTTTTAGAAAATGCCAAGATCGAGTTTGGCTCAAAGAGTATTAGAGAGCTACAGTTTCAGGATGAATCACTATTTTGGCGGGCAGCATGCTTGCATGTTTTGATTACTCCCTCTTAATAAAAATCATACAGTAAACTATACGCCTGGTTGCTAAACTATCTAACAGTTGCTCATTGGTGTATATATACTATATAGGCTAAAACATGTGCTCAAATGAAATCAAATATATAGCTGTCCCCGTATGGTGAAATGGGGGTGGGGGCAAGGATACTCACTTGGAGAAGACGTCAGCGGTGGGAGAGAAGATCCTCCTCCAAGCGGCGCGATAAAGATCCATCGTGCAATGGGCTGCGGGAGTCATCCTCGTCGTGGGAGAGGCGGTGTCCTTCTCCGGACAGCGTGAGGTGACGGCTGTGTGGCCGTTGCTACAGGAGATGGCGGGGTATCGTCGCCGTCGGTGGTGTTTGGAATGATGTGGCGTGATTGGTGGCAGGACGACGCGGCGTGGGAGCAGCTGAAGCTTCGCAGGGAGCTCCAGACGGACGAGGGTGATGTCTTTGCAGGCAATGATAGTGTGCGGAGGCGACATCGGTGTACACAGACAGGTCTGTGCTCGATCGGGCGCGGGCGATGTCAGCGCAGGGAACGACGGAGCAGACAACTTCGGTCGTGGGCACGGTCGACGTCGGGGCAGGCAACGACGGTGTGCGTAGGCGACGTCGATGTGAGCAAACAGCTCCGGTCATGGGCACCACCAACGTCAGGGCAGCCAACGACGTGTACGGAGGCGACGTTGGTGTGCAGGTAGCTCCGAGCACAGCCGCTGGTGTGGGCGGGCGTGCGGAGATGACGACGATGGGTGGCTGCAGGTGTGTGGAGCCTTCTATATTTTACGGGTGTGGGGTTGGCTGGCCAGCTCCATATCAATTATTTTTCCTTCAATTACGCCACTGATTTTCATATTTACAAGTACGTGTAATTATTTTGCCTTCAATCTTCAATCGTTAATCAATCAAGTGCCTTCTATATTTGTAACATTCAATCACATCATTTGCTTTACTGATTGACAGATTGATTTTTTTGTCTTGAATCGCGTGGAGGCTTCCATATTTGCAAAGCCGTGAAGATGAGGAAGAGGGTGACGGATTGATTTTCTTGCCTTGAATCATGTAGAGGCTTCCATATTTGCAAGGCCGTAAAGATGAGAGAGAGGGAGCAGGATCGCACGAGAAGGGGAGTGAGCAGCACCAAACAATTGCCGCACCAAAAAAATATCTACTCTTTAGTCTTTTTAGTTGTAGAGATGATGTGATGGTAAGGTATAGCCCTACTATTAGTTGGTATGGTACTTTTATAGCTATTTAATTCTACAAGTTAACTTTTGCAAAATGTTATACTTGAGATATTACAAGGTGCTTCAATTCAACTGATACTGAAATGACAAAATAAACCCGTGATTTATTATTGGTCGAAGTTCTCAATTGTGGACACAATGTGAATGTGTGATGATATCAAACACGTTAAACAATAATAAGCTGGATGATATTCTTGCAGGTAAAATAGAAAACTCTCCCAGTCACCTCCATTGTGTTTTAAGCACTGATTTCCAATGCAGATATTTGGCTATACAATATGTTAGCATTGAAATTATAGAATATAGCACGGGAAAAGTTATGGCATTTATGTTTTTCATCTCTGACTTCCAAGACCGATACTTGGGCTCTACAACATTTAGTATTGAATCCTGTAGAAATATAACAGAGGAAAAGAGGATAGGTATTTCTAACTTTTTGCATACAGATTTTACATGATGAATCTTGTAAGTAGAAACTGTGATGGGATTTGGTGTTGAACTAGATTTATACTGTGAATCTTGGTTTGTTTTTTTAGGTATTGTGGCGTCATGTGTTGTTAGGGTACGATTAGCAACATGGCATAACTTAAATCTCTGTGGGGGGGGGGTGGTTGGCCTATCAACTGACTCCGGCTTGAGGTTTTACAGGTTCTTCCCGTCAAAATATAACCAAGAAAAGAAGACAAGTGAAGACATTGGAGGATGAAAGCCCACCAAAGAAATCTCATATCAGATTTGATCGTCTGTGAGAATGGTGGCAGGTCAAGTTTTTCTTTGGTTTTCTGTGAGTGGCCCACCTAGAGATTGACCTTGTGATCACCATTTTGTGGAAAACGTATATCATTCTTCAAGCTTCGTGTTTTAAAGGAATGAATCTTTTGAAAATGTTATTATTATAGAATATTCTCAAGATTCAGCTTTGGAGAGAGAACAGCAGTCACAGGAGTGCAATTGTGCAGAGCAGAGTGAGTATGCGGCTCAGGGCCCACCGGCACCGGGCAGCGCCGCCGCCGCCAACCTCAGTCTCCCGGCCGTTGCTGTATCTCTCGCTCCGTCGCTCGTGCCTTGCATCTTTCGCTCAAGCGGTACGCGTTCTGGTGCTTGCTCTCGGTGGCATGGACTGCCCCAAGACTAAGCGCGACACGGAGGCGATCGCCGTGCTCCCGGACGACCCCCTCGTGGAGATCCTCTCCCTCATCCCCGCCAAGTCCCTCTGCCGCTTCAAGTGCGTCTCCAAGGGCTGGCATGACCTCATCGTCGATCCCCTCCACCGCAAGAAGCTACCCCAGGCCCTAGAAGGGTTCTTCTTTATGGTCGAAAAGCATTATTGTCATGACGAAAGCGGCTGCGACAAGCCCTGCGGCTGTGGGGTCGGAGATGGTGAAGGCCGCGACGTCACTGATGATGACGGCGAGGAAGTGCCTCGCTTTGGTTTCGTCGACGTGTTGCAGAGATCGGGCCGTCTTGTGGACTTCTCCTATCTGACTGAGCTGCCTGGCATCAAGAACACCAGGCTCGTCCATTGCTGCAATGGCCTCCTCCTCTTTGCGGCTAAATGCAATTGGGAAGCTTCATGGAGCTATGTTGTGTGCAACCCCGCCACTAAGCAATGTGTGGCTGTGCCCAGCTCTGGCTTGCCACAGTATGGTATATTCTATGGATATGCGGTAACCTATTTGCTTTTCGACCCAGCAGTTGCCCCTGGGCACTTCAACTTGCTCCATTTCTCGGAGTACCAAAAGTCAGTGCATGTATACTCATCAAAAACTCAGGCATGGAGTCACAACAAACCTGACTTGTGTTGCTATGACATAGGACATCACTACCCCAGTGTCTATGTTAATGGCATGCTACATCTGATCTCAGATTCAAGGGAGGAGCTAACTGTGTTAGATGTGGAAGGGAACATACAGAAGATCATCCCTCCACCATGTCAGGCAGGCAGGGAAAGATGGACGACGTCGTTTGATTGTATTGGATGGTCCCAAGGGTGCTTGCACTACATCAATAATGAAGCAACAGATGATGAAGAAATTGATGGTGATGGTTTTGGTCGTACAAAACTGAGCTTTCATGAACTTTTAATCTGGGTTCTTGAGCACTATGAGAGACAAAAATGGGTCCTGAAGGACACTGTAAGCTTTTCCAAGTTCTTTGGGGAAAGGGTTGTCCATAAGGATATTTACTTTGACTACAATGTGGTGGGAATTCATCCAGATCACAGTTTGGTTTTTCTTGTTCAGTTCTGGGACCAGAAGCTAATATCATATCACATGGATAGTAAGGAAGTGCGTGATCTCTGCACTCTTGGACATGACTATGAGTGCATTACTCCATATGTTCCCTGCTTCTCGGAGTTGTTGGTCCTTGAAAATATGCAGTGAAGTTGGTGCTTGTGGGCTAGTTACTGGGATGTTAAACAGAAATAAGATATTTTTTTCCAATCATGGAGTAGTTAGCAACTGGGTATGGGTACATCTAGTAGTAGTAGAAGTAGGTGATACATTTTGCTGTTGCTTGGATGTGCCATATATGTCCTCCAATTAACACTGCAAGCATGCTGAGACAGGATAAAGCTTGGTTTACATCTAGTTATGTCGATGAATGCAGTTGCCCAACTTATGTTGCTTTATGTTTAAGATAAATGTGTCAAATGCTACCTTTGTATTTCTGTAATTATAATCTTCCAATAGCATGGGTTACCTATGTTGTTTTGTGTTCAAGGTAAATATGTCAAATGCTACCTCTGTATTTCTGTAATTATAATCTTCCAATAGCATGGGTTAACCTATGTTGCTTTATGTTCAAGATAAATGTGTCAAATGCTACCTCTGTGTTTCTGTAATTATAATCTTCCAATATCATGGGTTATTTGTCCTTGGCTTCACTAGTGAGTGATTATTATATCTGTGATTATTCTTGTTTCCTCAGTCCAGTATTAGTCAGTACATGTTTTCTTATAATTGCAAGTTTAAATCTTTTATGGTGGTTCCAGCAACTCGTGGTAAAAATAAAAAAACTCTGCCACATTAACCTAAAAAGAACTGTGGAGTTGATGGAAGCTTGTTTACAGATGCTGTATGATCACTTATTTGATATAAATGTTGTCGACGACAAGGATGTGATGGTAAGCCATAGGCCTACTATTAGTTGATATGGTACTTTTACAGCTACCTTATTTAATTCTACAAGTTAACTTTTGCAAAGTGTGGTACTTGAGATATTATAAGGTGCTTCAACTGAAACTCAAAGGACAAAAGAACCTGTGATTTATCATTGATCTAAGTTCTCAATTGTTGACACTCACAATGTGAATGTGACATCAAAAGCTGAATATTGAGTCCACTGCGAAACAATAATAAACTGGATGATATTCTTACAGGTAAACTAAAAAACTCTCCCAGTCACCTTTCTTGTATTTTAAGCACTGACTTTCAAAGCAGATATTTGAGCTATACAATATGTTAGCATTGAAATTATAGAATATAGCCCGGGGGGGGTGGAATTTATGGCATTTCTATTTTTCATCTCTGACTTCCAAAACTGACACTTGGGCTCTACAACATTTTAATATTGAATACTGTAGAAATATAGCAGAGGAAAAGAGTAAATGTATTTCTATTTTTTTGGATCCAGATTTCAGATGAATCTTGCAAGTAGCAACTGTAATGGGATTTGGCTTTGAACTAGATTTATACTGTAAATCTTGGTTTTTGAGGTGTTGTGGCGTCATGTGGTGTTAGGGTGCGATTAGGAATATGGCACAACTAAAATCTCTGGGGTTCGACGAGTGAAGATATTGGAGGATCGAAGCCCACGCCAAGCAAATCGGATCGGATTTGATCGTCATTGAGAATGGCAGCGGACCAAATTTTTTCCTCGGTTTTCTACCAGAGTACTCTGATCATCACAGTTGAAAATGTATATCATTTGTCAAGCTTCTTGTTCTTGTTGCGCAGCATTGTGTAGTGTTTTAAGACATGTAGTTTTGAATAATGTTGAATGAAAGCGCAAAGCTAACTGCAATTGATTTCCATTCTTTTGTTGCAGTAAAATCCATCCCATTTTTTAGATGTGTATATGTTGAACTAGATGCTCCTTGGCTGAGAGTCATCAGTTGAGTTAGTACATGTTATGTTTCCTTTAGCATCCACATACAATCAGCCGTTTTAGCTTATCAACAAGCTTATAATACCAGGCGAACAGTGTTTCTTTGCTCATTATCTTTTTATTATCGAAAAGACACTTATTTTTGTCGAATATGCAAAATTTTGTGTATATTTTGTATTAAGATGGGTAAGGTTTTACAATAAGCGCCAATGACACACTAAGGAGGAAAAAAGAATACATGAAGCGTTGTCTCCCTAGCCAACTGCTCATTAGACGATTACTCACGAACCAGGCAATCTAGTTTGCATGCTCTGGCCTCAACCCATTGGTTGGCAACATACTTTATGATGGATAGGACCTGGGCAACCATGGATTCTTCTTTACGAAAACACCTTGCGTTGTGCTCATTGGCGGAGCTAGGTGGGGGCCATAGTGGGCCATGGCCCCCCCTTCCTCGATAATTTTTCTAGTCCATATGTTGTTCAGTGTTCACAGCTGATAGCCAAGCTCAAGTGCTAGCTCTAGGCTTCCTCTACCTTTCAGCAAAAACGCAACGCAACTCCTCGCAAGTCAACGCTCAACGCTCGTCCTCCGCATCGCCGTCGCTGACTCCGAGGGCCTGAGTCACGGCGTGCCGGCATCCGCGACTATAGCGATCAGGGCACCGAGGACTGGGCGGCTGCCAGCGAGGGTCAGCGCCGGCCCCTTGTTCCCCCTTGCCTCTATAATCTTTTGAAGTCCATAGCAAGCCATTGGTCTTCCATATACTCTGCGTTCTCGTCTCCCTGGCTCTGAGAGTCCGAGTCGCAGCATCCGCGTTCCACAATAGCCAGGCAGCCGCCGGCGAGGCCGCGGCACAAGCACCTACTAGAATTCCTCCGGCCGTTGTTGCTTTCTAGCCCCTGTTGCTGCTATGTGTAGTCAATTAGTCATTCATACATATATGTCATTTTTGTCAGTTGTTCCATTTTTTGCTTTCAAATTCTACGATCGGTAAAATTTACATGCTATGCGTACTAGAAGCTACTAATTAAGTAATAATTTATTATTTATTGAGATAATTTTAAATATTTGGTATTTAATTTGTCCTAAGCCCTAAATTGCATGCTCTATGTATCTTGTGGACTTTGGCCTAATTATAAGTACTAAAATTAATTTCTTCATGATCTATGTGCATCTATTTTAACTGGTAAATTGGCCCCCCCTTGATATTGGTTCTGGCTCCGCCACTGGTTGTGCTCCTTCCACAACTCCCATGCCACTAGTGCAAAGAGTGAGTCCACGTCCTTTCTCTTGTCCCAGTTTCAGCGATATCTCTATGGAAAAAAAGAATTATTGCATTTTTGTTAGCAAATCTTCCTGACACTGACCGGTAAATTACTTGGAAACTGACTTTAGTAGCGGTATATTTTACAGGGAATCCCATCCTAATAAAACATTTTCAAGGTTCACCCTTGAAGAGGGAAGTGAAGAAGATTACACGCTGGCCATCCCAGAACAGAAACTCATCTTTGCAAAACGCAGCCCTTGAAGCCCAGACTGTTTTAGAAAGGCCCAGCCTCGAGCAAACTCAGTCCTCACCAGTGAACCCCACAATGGCCCACCTACTCCATCCAGCGCTCTAGGGTTTAGAAATCCCCCGAGCTGGAGAGCAAAGGCGACTCTGGGAGGTGCTAGGGTTTCGAAATTCCCCAATTTCTCAGTCGGTTCCGCTTCCTCGGCACCGTCTAGCGCCGCCGTCTTCAGCCCCGGCCATTTCCGGCGCCGGTACGCTTCCCGCTGCTCTCTCTCTCTCTATCTCTACCTGATTTCCGGTCACATCTCTCTATCTCTCTCGACCCCCTGCTTTGCAGCTAGCTCGCGGTGGAATGGACTGCCCCAAGAGTGGCGACACGGAGGCGGTCGCCGCGCTCCCCGACGGCCCTCTGGTGGAGATCCTCTCCCGGGTCCCCGTCAAGTCCGTCTGCCGGTTCAAGTGCGTCTCCAAGGCCTGGCGCGACCTCATCACCGATCCCATCCACCGCAGTAAGCTACCCCAGACCCTGGAAGGATTCTTCTTAATGTTCGACCAAGAGGATTGTGAATGCGATAGCTGCGGCGACGCCGGCGACAGTGATGACGGAGGTGGCAAAGACTGCAGCGTTGATGGCAGCGACGGCGAGGAAAAGAGTAACCAACCTTGCCAACGTTATGGTTTCGTCGATGTATCGGATACATCTGTGCGTCCCGTGGACTTCTCCTTTCTGACTGAGCTGGGTAGCATCGAAGACACCATGCTCTTGCATTGCTGCAATGGCCTCCTCCTCTTTGTTGTTTATTGCAATTCAGACAGTTCAGTCGGCTATATTGTGTGCAACCCAGCCACTAAGCAATCTGTCTCTGTGCCCAGCAGCCCCTGCTTTGTCAGTGGTGGAACATGGGATCGGATAGTACTTGGAACTGTGGTGACGTATTTGCTTTTTGAGCCAGGCGCATCTTCGCACTTCAACTTGCTTCAGTTCTGCTACATGAGGACCGACAATGCTTCAGTGCATGTCTACTCATCAGAAACTCAGGCATGGAGTCACCACAAATGTGACTGGGATGTCCAGTACCAGCGCATTGTACCTAAATTTCCAAATGCCTATGTTAATGGCATGCTACACATGATCTTAAATTCGGGAAAGGATCAGCTAGCTGTGCTAGATCTGGAAGGGCACATACAGAAGATCTTCCCTCTGCCAGGTCGGGCACGGGCAGGCGGGGAACAGCTGTTCTTCTCTCTTTATATTGGACAGTCCCAAGGGTGCTTGCACTACATCTGCCTTGATAAAAAAATTGGTTCTGGTCGTGAAAAACGGATCCGGGAAAGATTATTAATCTGGGTTCTCCAGGACTATGACAGACAACAATGGCTCCTGAAGGACACTGTAAGCTTTTCCAAGTTGTTTGGGAGAAGGACTTGCCATCTGTCTCAGTACAATGTAGTTGGAATTCATCCAGATCACAGTTTGGTTTTTCTGGTTCAGCACTGGGACCGGAAGCTGATATCATATCACATGGATAGCAGGGAAGTGCGTGATCTCTGCACTCTTGGACATGGATATAACTGCATCGCTCCATATGTTCCCCACTTCTCGGAGTTTGGCGCTTGAAAATAGGCAGTCAAATTGTTGCTTGTGGACTACCTATTAGGATATCTAGCAGAGATCAGATCTTCCAAGTATGGAGTAGGTACCAACCAGGTACATCTAGTAGAATTAGGTGGTGCATTTTGGTGGTGCTTGGATGTGTATGTCGTGGTCCAATTAACAATGCGAGCCTGTTTAGGCATGCTATGCTATGTAAGCTAGCTTTACCTCTAGTTATCTCGATGAATGCAGTTGCCTAAGCTATGATGCCTTTGTGTTGAAGTTAAATGTGTCAAATGCTACTTCTGTCTGTGTTTCTATAATTACAAATCTCCCTATATAGCGTTGGTTATCTTTTCCTTTGCTTTGTAAATGAGTGATCGTTATATCTGTGATTATTCTTGTTTCCATGTTCACTTATACTGCAAGTTTAAAATCTTTCAAGGTGGTTTCAGCAAACTCATGGTGATAAATTGAAAGCTCTGCCACATTAACCTCAAAAATTGTCTAGTCGATGAAAACTACATGACTGAGCAAAGCTTGTTTGTAGACGTTGCTTTATCACTCCTTTGATATCAATGATGTGGAAAATCATGGTGACAGCTAGGTATATGCCTACTAAATATGGTGCTTTTACAGCTACCTTATTTAATTGTACAAGATAACTTTTGCAGAGTGTGATACATACTTGAAATATTACTAGATGCTTCCATTGAAACTCAAATGACAAAAGAACCTGTGGTTTATTATTGGCCGAAGTTCTGATTTGTGGACACTCACCGTGTAATGTGTGTGATGACATCAAAAGCTGAATATGTAGTCCACCAAGTATTAAACAATAATAAACTAGTATTAAACAATAATAATAAACTCGATGATATTCTTGCAGGTAAACTAAAACCCTCGCAGTCAACTCCCTTGGTATTTATAATCACTGATTTTCAAGACAGTTATTTTAACTATACAATATGTTAGCACTGGATTTACAGAATATAGCAGGGGAAAATTTATGGCATTTCTATTTTTCGTCTCCGACTTCCAAGACTGATACTTGAGCTATCCAACATTTTAGTATTGAAAAATCCCGTAGAAATATAGCAGAGGAAAAGAGTCAAGGGTGTTTCTATTTATTGCATCCAAATTTCAGACGATGAATCTTGCAAGCAGCAATCTTGACGGGATGGATTCAGTGTTGAACTGGATTTATACTGCAGAATCATGGTTCTTGAGGTGTTGCGGGGTCATGTGGTATCAGTGCACACTTAGCGATACGGCCTAACTAAAATCTCAGGGGGTTTGGCCTATCAAATACATTGTACTCTCGACACATGCAGGAGGTCCATCTTGCCATCAAGTACATTGTAAGTTCAGGCGTTGAGCTAGTGGAGCTCCTCCCCAAGATGTTCAGAAACAATTCTTTATTGCTCTGCTCGGTAGCTGGAGCTCGTAGACAGCCGTCATCAGTTACATGCTGAAGCCTTAGCAACTGACTCCAACTCAAGTTACGTATATATTCTTCCCTAAAAATAACTAAGAAAAAAACGAGCAAAAACATTGGAGGATCCAAGCCCACCAAAGCCAAACAAATCTAAGTGAGGGCCTAATTAGTTAGCAACTAAAATTTGTCATGTCAGGTGACAAACTAAAAGTTAGACAAAAAAGTTATCAAAGATTTGACAAGCTAAATATGAGAAGCTGATATTATTTCTGTGATTATTCTTCTTTCCTCAGTCCGGTATCAGTCAGTGATTGTTTACTTATACTGCAAGTTTAAAATCTTTCAAGTTGGTTACAGCAACACATGGTGATAAATTGAAAGCTCTGCCATATTAACCTCAAAAACTGTCTAGTCGATGAAAATTACATGACTGAACAAAGCTTGTTTGTAGATGTTGCTTGATCACTTCTATGATATCAATGATGTGGAAAATGATGGTGAAGGTTAGGTATATGCCTACTAATAGTTGATATGGTACTTTTACAACTCCCTTATTTAATTGCACAAGACTTTTGCAGAGTGTGGTACTTAAGATATTACTAGGTGGCAATTGAAACTCAAATGACAAAAGAACCCGTGATTTATTATTGGTCGCAGTTCTGAATTGTGGACACTCACCATGTGAATGTGTGTGATGACATCAAAAGCTGAATATTGAGTCCACTGAGTACTCCCTCCATCCCAATTTATAGATGTTTGACTTTTTTAGTCCTAAGTTTGACTATTTGTCTTATTCATTTTTTTTTTTGCAAAATATCATTTCTGCTGTGGCTTGCTTCATCAAAAAAAAGTTCTTCAAGAAAGACTTAAATTTGACTACATTTGTGCAATTTTTTTTGAATAAGACAAATGGTTAAAGTTGGAGTCAAAAAAGTCAAACGTCTTATAATTTAGGATGGACGAAGTATTAAACAATAATTATCTGGATAATATTGTTGCAGGTATACTAAAAACGCTCCCAGTCAACTCCTTGTTTTTAAGCACTGATTTTCAAGACAGTCATTTTGGCTGTACAATATATTAGCATTGAATTTATAGAATATAGCAGGGGAAAAGTTATGGCATTTCTATTTTTTTTTTTGTCTCTGACTTCCAAGACTGAACTTGAGCTATCCGACATATTAGTATTGAAAAATCCTGTAGAAATATAGCAGCGGAAAAGAGTCAAAGGGTATTTCTATTTTTTGCATCCAAATTTCAGACGATGAATCTTGCAAGCAGCGACCTTGAAGGGATGGATTTAGTGTTGAATTAGATTTATACTGTAAAATCATGGTTTTTGAGGTGTTGTGGCTATCATTTGTCAGTGTACACTTAGCAATACGGCCTAACTAAAATCTCTGGGGGTTTGGCCTATCAAATACACTGTACTCTACACATGCAGGAGGTCCATCTTGCCATTAAGTACATTGTAATTTCAGACGTTGACCCAGTGGAGCTCCTCCCCAAGATGTTTGGAACAATTCTGTATTGCTCTGCTCGGTAGCTGGAGCTCATAGACAGCCGCCATCATCAGTTACATGCTGAAGCCTTAGCAACTGACTCCAACTCAAGGTTACGTAATTCTTCCCGAAAAAATAACTATGAAATAAAAATGAGTAAAACATTGAACAATCGAAGCCCACCAAAACCGAACAAATCGATCCGATTTTGTCAGTGAGAATGGTGGTGGATCAAGTTTTTCCTTGGTTTTCTGCCAAAGTGACCTGCCTAGATTGACCTTCTCAACATCATCATCACCATTGTCGAAAATTAATGCATAAAATTCCTCAAGCTTCATGTTGTTCTCATTGTACAGCATTGTGCAGTGCTTTTACTATAGCAGGCTCTTGCATTGCTGCAATGGCCTCCTCCTCTTTGGGTTCAGCCACAGTTACATTTCAAAGAGCTATATCGTGTGCAGCCCTGCCACTAAGCAATGTGTGGCTATGCCCAACTCTGGCTTGACATGGGATCAGGTGATGTTCTCTGGATCTATGTTCACCTATTTGCTTTTCAACCCAGGCGTCCATTGCCACTTCAACTAGTCCAATTTTTTATGATCAAAAAAAAAAAAAAAAAAACCTAGTCCAATTTTTTGAGAAGGGATACAAAAGATCAATGCACGTCTACTCAAAACATCAATGCACGTTACTCATCAAAAACTCAGGCATGGAGTCACAATAAAATTGACCTTGCTTTCTATCACAAAGGCATGCTACTCATCAATGCACGTTACTCATCAACTGAAACTGAAACTCAATGCACGTTACTGAAACTGAAACTGAAACTCAAAACATCAATGCGCGTTACTTCATCAGCTGCTTCCAAGGCACTTCAACTGAAACTCAATGCAAATGCCAAAAGAACACAATTGACTGCTCTAAGTTCTGAACTGTGGATGCTCTCCATGTGAATTTCTTATGTCATTGATGAAGGCTAAATAGTCCATTAAGTGTTATAACATATAATAAAAAACGATTTTGCATTTAAACTAGCAAACTCTCCCACTCATCTGCCTTTGTTTTTAAATGCTGACTTTCTAAGGCTGACATCTCAGCTACACAAAAATTTAATATTTGAATTCAGTAGAAATATGACACATGGGGAAAAATACGTAAAAGCCATTCTATTTTAAGCATACAGATTATGTATATCTCAAATATCATTCCTCTCTCTTGTTGTTCCTATTACACGGTCTGGTGCAGTGTTGTGAATAGTGCTGAATGATCACGTGCATACAGCAAAGCTAACCGCAATTGCCGTCCATTCTTTTGTTTTGCTGGAATAAAATCCATCATTCTATTTCCGGTGTCATAAGCCGGTAAAGCTGCACTTCTCACTTCTGCTTCTATATTACAGTATTGTTGTATCAAGGAGAAAACGTCACATGAAAGAATTCCATAAGTTACATATTTTGGTTTCTTCTTGCAAACTATTAAAATAAAATGTTCTCTGTTTTTCTTTGAATAAAATAAAATGTGCTCTAACAATAAATACTACAGGCCGGAATATAAATTTCTTTTTTAAAAAAATAGATACTACACTAACAATTTTAAATTTAAATTTAAACAAAAAGGTATATGGCTGGGAAGACGAGAGGATTGGAAGATCTGCGGCCCATCAGATAAGGCGTTAGGCTCAGCCCAAAAGTTCATTTTCCAAAGGAAAACTGCCCATAATTTGCTTGTTCGGTCCTCCAAAAGCCTCCGCCACTGTCCAGCGTCCATTCCACTCCGCTGGGCAAACACAAGAGCGGGACACCGGGAGGTGCTAGGGTTTAGAAATTCCCCAAATCATCGGTCGCTTTTGCTTCCTCGGCACCGGCCAGCTGCGCCGTCGTCGATTCCGACCATCTCCAGCAGCTGGTGCGTTCCGCTTGCCTCCCCGGTGCTGCATTTTTTTTTCTTTGTCGCGAGCGCATTTTGATACAAATTATTCCCCGTCTCGATCCGCCGCTTCGCAGATTGCTTGCGGGCGGTGGCATGAGCTGTGCCAAGATGACCCCGGGTGCGATGGCCACCCTACCTGACGACATTCTGGTGGAGATCCTCTCCCGCGTTACGTTTAAGTCACTATGCCGATGCAAGTGCGTCTCCAAGGCCTGGCATGACGTCATCACTGACCCCCTCAACAGCGGGAGGCTACCCCAGCAGGAGGCTATCCAAGAAGGGTTCTTCTTCGTTCCTGATATCTTCGTCGATGACCCCGACAGTGAAGATGGAGATGATGAAGACATCGGCAGTGATGGAGACGGCAGCGACACCAATGTTGATGATGGAGGTGGTAAAGACAGCTGCAGTGATGGAGTCGACGACGACTCAGGAGATTGTGAAGGCACAGAGAGTGACTATAGAGACGGCGAATACAGTGGCAGTGATGGAGGCGGCAAAAACTTCGACATGGACGACATAGATGGTGAAGACAATAGCAGTGATGAAGGCAGCAAAAACTCTGACATGGATGACAGAGATGGCGAAGATAGCAGCAATGATGGAGGCAGCGGAAACTCCAACATGGACGACGGAGATGGCGAAGACAGCAGCAATGATGGAGGCGGCGTAAACTTCGACATGGACGATGGAGATGGTGAAGATAGTGGCAGTAATGGAGGTGGTGAAAACTTCGACATTGATGACGAAGATGGTGAAGATAGTGGCAGTGATGGTGGCGGCGAAAACTCTGACATGGATGACGGAGATGGCGAACAAAGCAACAATGATGGAGGCGGAGAAAACTTCAACGTGGGACGATGGATATGGTGAAGATAGCGGCAGTGATGGAGGCCGCGAAAACTTCGACATGGACGATGGATATGGTGAAGATAGTGGCAGTGATGGAGGCGGTGAAAACTCCGACATTGACAACGAAGATGGTGAAGATGATGTCAGTGATGGAGGCAACGATGACTTAGACAGTGACTATGGAGGTGGAGATGGTGAGTACAACAGTAGTGATGGAGTCGGTGATGATAGCCAGTGACAACGGAGATGGTGAAGACAAGAGCGGTGATGGAGGTGGCGACGACAGCAACAGTGATGGAGATGGTGAAGACAGCAGTAGTGATGGAGGCAACAGCGCCGACCTGCGACACCAAGTCAGTGTGCATATCATCGACATGTGTTAGGGAGACCATTGTTTCCCCTTCCTGAACTGAGCTGTCGAGCATTGAGAACATCGTGGCCTCGGATGACTGCAATGGCCCTCTCTTTGGCTGTATCCAGGGACCAGGTGAATCACTTTTTCGATAATGGATAATAAAATCCGGCCTCTACATCCGCAGATGTACCACGACTAATTATTACAAATTCGAAGACAAAAAGCAAGCACAGGTCTACCATCGAAAGGTATAGACTAAAGCAAACGATAAACATGCTTCCACCCTCTATTAGAGAATTCCAAGGCAATTATCTCTAATTTCTTGCTCATCAAAATGAGGGTGACTCGGCCGCTAGATCACATTTGCAAATCGAGCCCGAAGCGTAGCCAATATGCTCCTCCGAAAATAACCGCATAATAGAATTAGTTTTCAAACGTTTAAAAATTACATCATTCCGGCATCTCCAAATGGCCCAAAGCATAAAGCAGCTACCCCAACCCAAATCAAGGCCTTAATCTTTTTATCCCGATTATTAAGCCGGTTCCCAAACATATGGTTAATGGATGCGGGTTGGTTCAGGTTAGTAGCATAGAAAATAACCCTCCAAATCATCTTTGCCAGAGGGCAATCTAAGAAGAGGTGTTGGATAGTTTCATTCATATTACAACACACACACTTCTGACTGCCTTTCCAGTTTTTCCTGGCTAGGTTGTCTTTTGTCAGAATTACTCCTCTTTGTAGAAACCGGAGGAAAATTCTAATCTTTAAAGGAATTTTCAACTTCCGGATCTTTGTATCTTTGGAATGGTGGATGAGTATCAATAGCATCGAGGTACATAGATCTGACAGTAAATAACCCAGATTTGGTTAAGCGCCATCTAAAATAATCATTACCCTCCACCAGACCAACATTGGAGATCCTGGCTACCAAATTAAGCCACTCAATCAGTTTGTTGTCCACCAAAGCCCTTCTAAAAGAAATATTCAGAGGTTTTGTGGCCATAACTCGCGACACCGTTACGTGAGGCTCCCGCACTATATTATATAAGTTCGGGTATCTATCTTTGAGAGGCTTATCTCCTACCCAGGTATCATCCCAGAACCTCATAGAGGCTCCATCTTTAATTATGAAAGAACCTCTAGTCAAAACCTCCTCTTTGATATGCATGAGGCCTCTCCAGAAATGAGAGTCATTAGGTTTTGCTGACACTTGGGTTAAGGTTTTCGACCTCAGGTATTTATTCCTTAGCAAAGTCTGCCAAGTACCATCCGTGTTTATGAGATTCACTAACCATTTGGCTAGAAGACACTTATTTTGAATGTGCAAATCTAATATGCCGAGACCCCCTTGATCCTTAGGACGGCATAATATGTCCCATCTAGCCAGTCTATATTTGTGTTTCTCCGTGGAACCTTGCCAGAAAAATCTTGATCTGAAATGATCTAGATTTTTAAGGACTCCTTTCGGAATCTCGAAGAAAGACATCATAAACATCGGAAGACTGCTCAACACAGAGTTAAGCAAAACAAGTCTCCCCCCATAAGACAAGTATTTGGCTTTCCAACACGAGAGTTTTTGCTCAAAGCGTTCTTCTACTTTCCTCCATTCAGAGTTAAGTAGTTGTCTATGGTGCATTGGGATCCCTAGATATCTAAAAGGATAGGTCCCTGCATTACAACCAAAGAGAGACGTATAATATTGTTCCATCTCTTTGGCTGTCCCATAGCAAAAGATCTCGCTCTTATGGAAATTAATCTTTAGGCCAGATAATTGTTCAAAGGCACAAAGCAAAAGTTTTAGATTCTTTGCTTGCTCTGGATCGTGATCTAGGAAGATGATAGTATCATCAGCATACTGTAATATTGATAAACCATCATCAACTAGATGGGGGATGATTCCTCTTATTTGTCCATCCGCTTTTGCTCTATCAATAATAAGAGCTAGCATATCAGCGACGATGTTAAATAAGATTGGTGACATGGGATCTCCCTGCCTGAGGCCCACCTCCCAAAACCTCTGATAGAATTCCACTGGAAAACCATCCGGACCTGGGGCCTTGTTGTGTTCCATCTGAAAAATTGCTTCTCTCACTTCAGATTCAGTGAAATTAGCAACTAGTATATCATTTTCCTCTTGGGATACCTGTGGAATATCTAGAATTTGATTTTCCATCAGCGTGATCTCAGAGTGTTCTGGTGTACCAAATAGGTTTTTATAATATTTAGTAATGTGGCTTTTGAGACACTCATCGCCAACAACCACACCTGTATCATCCTCCAGCTTATAAATATGTTGTTTACGATGTTTCCCATTGGCCACCAGATGAAAGAACCTAGTATTAGCGTCTCCCTCCAATAGGGTTTTGACTTTGGCTCTCTCATACCACTTGAGTTCCTCCTCCCTCAACAAAGTAATCAACCGCTCCTTTAGGTATAGCTTGAGATTGATTTCATGATCTAAAAGACCATCAGACTCAGCTTTTTTGTCAAGATCGTGTAGGAGAGCTAAAAGCTCCTTCTTCTCCTTTTTGTACGACCCTGCCGTGTTCATCGCCCAGCCTCTAAGATGTTGTCTGAGCCTACGGATTTTGGATTGCCACCTTTCGAGAGGGTTTGAACCGGAATTCTCAGATTGCCATATGTTTGCAACCATCTCATAAAACCCATCTCGTATAAGCCATCCTCTTTCAAATTTGAAGGGCCTATTTTTCGTTTGGTGAGTGGAGGCTCCCGTGTTAATCAGCAAGGGAGTATGGTCAGATATATTCCGATCTCTCGGTTCAACCATGGTCAGGGGGAATTGATTTTCCCACTCCGTACTGACTAGGACTCTATCAAGTTTTTCGAAGGTAGGATGTTCACCTGGCCCCGCCCATGTATATTGGCGTCCAATCATTACAATCTCCCTAAGATCGAGAGTTTCAATGACAGCATTAAAAATCGAAGGCCATTTAGGATCAAAATCCCCAGAGCTTTTATCTTCTGGGTTTCTCATAATGTTGAAATCCCCTCCAATGATATATGGAAGGGTTTCTTTAGAGCAAGTGTTAGCTAGCTCTGTGAGGAAGGCACCTTTATTTTGGGGTTGTGCTGGTCCATACACCGTATATAGGACAAATTTGAAGTCATTCAATTTAAATCTAAGAGTGAATTTCACATAGAAATCCCCCTCATCAATGGCTCCAATATCAAAGATGTTGAGATCAACCCCTAGTAAAATGCCCCCGATCTACCATGAGGAGCCATGGCATGCCACAGGAAATCACGCCCTCCGCAAAGATTTTTGAGAACATGATCCGGGAAAGAGTCTCGACCAGTTTCAGAGAGCGCTATAAAATTAATCTACTCCTCCTTAACTAGTTCAGCCAAAAATCTGTGCTTAGCCAAGTCTGCCAGACCTCTGCTATTCCAGAAAACCCCTTTCATTTGATAACAATTTTAGAAGGGGCTTTTGGCTTTTTGGGAAGCTTGCCTTTTTTTGCATTTTTGGCATTATTATATTTTTTCTTACGACTGATAGGAGAAAGATCTATAATTTGATCATTCTCTATACCTAGCAAATTCTCACTTAAATCCCCACAAGTGTGGTCGAGAATTGCCTCCAGTCGCTCTTCCCTTTCGTCATCACTATCACAGCTATTAACAACTGAATGGGATTTCTTTAGGTTAGCATTAAGAACCAATCTATCAACCTCAAGATTTTTAATGACCACTACATCCGAGGGGGTTAGGTTGATTCCTACTCTACCAAGTTTTGAAATAATAACCGAATTTGGAATGCTAGAAAAAGAAGTACCTGGAGATTCAAGGTTCTTTTTCTTCGCCAGCCGCTCCGCCTTGTGAAGCGTATGTTCATCCTCCTTTCCGGCAATCCTGCTACTGCGACGAAGCTGTTGCCCTGGAATAGCATGAGGTGGAGCTTTCGCCAAAGCAGTTGTCTTCTTCCTGGCCGTCAGAGATGGAGGCGGTGTCGGTGACGCTGCAGCAGGATGCAGCGTTACCTCCTCCCCAGCGGCCGTCGGAGGTGGTGTCGGCGTCGGCGGAGTTGCTGCTGGGGGCAGCGGTGCATCCATCCCAGTGGCCACCGGTGCTGGTGAGTCCTCCCCAGCGGCCAGTGGTGATGGGGACAGCGGTGGGTCGATAGCCGCAGCCCCCACCACGGTAGTCAGCGGTGCAGCCGCTGCCGGAGACAGAGGGCGCGAAGCCTCCAGCACAGCAGCCTTTGGTGGCGGTGGTAGCGTGGCGTCGACAGCCGCTACCCCCCCCTACGGGTACCTGCAAAAGAGACGAAGACGGTGGCGAAGTTGGACCCTCCCGCGGCCAGCTCGAGGCCGGAGGCAGCGTGGCTTCAGATGCCGCTGCCTCCAACACCCCCGAAGCCGACCGAGTAGGGTGTGGCGTAGACGACAATGCCGTAGGCGTTGCAGCACGTTCATTCAGCAACGGAGAGGAGCATGGCGATGGTGGCGCTGCAGTTCCCGCTGCTCGGATCAGCGGTGGTAGGTTACCCGACTCCTCCCCCACCTGTGTTGGTAGCACTCCCTCTCCATCAGGCGCTGCAGCATAAGAGAGCAGCGACAGCTCCCCCACTGGTGATGGAACACGCCAAGCCTCCCAACACTCCATGACGTCAAGGGGAATTGATTTTCCTTCCACTAGCAAATCCCCCCCTACATAAGCAAATGGGTGAGGCTTAAGCTGAGGTGCAGTAATAACACTATAAGCTGCTAGCTCCTCCTCCGTCGGAGGTGAATAGCTTTTCCATATGTCATCATCCTCCTTCTGAACCATGACTTTAATGCTGATTTCTTCAATTAGTTGCTGACACGCAACATCAAGAGCCTCTTCGATCAGAGCCGCCTGTTGGCGCGACGACCCACCATGAGAGTGAGAAGGCAGTGTGGTACCAGCCGTGGATTTGCCCTTCTCAATTCCCTGTGACCTTGGTGTAGCATCAGCATTAGCATCTTCCATCTCCCGGTCCCCATCTCCATCCCGGTCTTTATCATCCTCACCCAGCAGATCATCCTCCTCGGGATTAAAGGTTTCAATAGCCACATCATCTGGCTTAAAGTACAGACGGTACATGCAGCCCTTGACACACACGTCTGCAAATTTCGGAATTTTTGTGACATCAAAAACCGCCACCAGGATGCGGACCTCCCCTGTCTGTCGAAGGTGATAAACATCCACCTTCTGAGTAGCACCAATAATTGTCCCGACCGCCCACAACGGTAAGAAGGAACGAAGCACACGAGGTACCTTGGTGACCGTCACCCAAACCTGATCCAGCACTTTGATAGGCTGGACGTCATCAACAAATTCTTCAAACAAGAGTGTACCTTCCTTGTGTCTAGTCGTTATCGTCCTGATAGCGACCATGCGTTCTAATTCCTCCTTGCTGGGGAAAGGCACAACAAAACACTGATGCCCCAACTCCTGCACCTCCCAATCCCACCGGACCGGAATGATCCTCGCCAGCTCGGACAGCAGCAAACGAGCTGAGACATCACCAGATTCCACCGTGATTTGTGCAGCCACCGAGGTGTGGGTCGGAGAGACAATGTCATTAGGATTTGCCGCTTGGATTTGGAAAAATCCCACTCCATCCTCCGCAGCCCCGCAGTACGACACCGAGGGTTTCGGGCCGCGCAGCAGTGGACACTGGTTGGTGAAATGATCATCAGTGCAGATGGTGCATTCCAGGTTCCCCGGGCGCTTCCTCTTTGGCTTGACAGGTTCCTCGGTGGCCATCTGTCCCGCGTGTTCGGAAGCAGCGGGTTCGATGGCATCACGGCCCCGGGCATGACGCTGGTTAGCACCTGGCGCTGGGCGTGCCTGTGCTCCACCAGTGTTCGGCTCCCCCTGAGCGGGAGCAGGATCAGGGATGCCACCGCCGGCTCCCCTTGCATGTGTCCCCCGCCCGTGGGCAGCTGTCCCGCGACCACGCTCTCCATGTGCGCCGCGACCTCCACGCTCCCCCCCGTGCACCGCGACCAAAGCCACCACGATCGCCTTCACCGCATGCGCCGCGGCCTCCACGCTTCGCCATGCATGCCGCGGCCATGGCGCCGCGATCCGCTGCAGTGCTGCGACCAGGCGCCATCACATCGCGGTCACCCGCCATCCCCCGACCAGAGGCAGCCTGACTCCGGCGGCGGAATCTCCGTCCATGACCACCAAGCTTGTGCGGCGCCCGACTTGGCTTGGCCCAGGAACCGGTGCGGGCTTGGCTGTTCCGGGTTGGAAGTTTGCGTCAAATTCGCAGCCCTCGAACCCGTTACATTTGAATTACCCTTCGCCGCCGTAACCGGATCGGCCACCGGCTTCATCGTCGCCGGAAGAAAATCGCCGAGCGTCACCGGCGGCGTGATCCGTGGTGGCGGTAGCGGCCCTTTCCAGAGATTCATCCAGGGCGGCTTAACTGGACGTGGAGGCTTCGTCTTCTTCCTCCTCAGATCCGGGATAAGCGCACCTACCGCCGGACGGGGTTCGGCCACAGGCGATGCCCGTACCTGACTCGGTGGAGCGACGACGTCCATGGCGCGAGCCTCTGCATCTCCAAGGTCCTCGCACTCGGACTCAGATTCGGAGTCCCAGAACTTGCCGGCCATCGGTTGCGGGTTCGCCGCTGAGAAGAGGTGTAGATCTCCCCAATCCCAGCGACCTCTCACCGCCCCAAGATCAACACGGCGAGGAGAATCCCTGGCCGTGATCCGGCGGAGAGCTCGCTTGATCGATGGTGCGACGGTGACCGCCGGCATGGGTCATCCTCGCCTAGTGTGTGTAGTGTGGTTTTATATCCTCGCTACGTACACAGAGAGAGTTAGCAAGAGATGTATCGTGTTCAACCCTGCGACTGAGCAATGGGTCGTTGTGCCCGACTCTGACACAAAATAGCCATGGTTCGCCTATTTGGTTTTCGATCCAGCTGTCTCTTTCCACCTCCATTTGGCCCAGATCAAGGTGATGGATATGATACCAGTGCACATCTACTTGTCTAAATCTGGGGTGTGGAGTCGTGTTAGAAGTGACTGGAGTGGCCTTCGCATAGCACCTGGCTTAGGCAGCGCATGTGCTTGCTAATGGCATGCTGTATGTGATCTTGTATGAGGGAGATCAGATACGCTGTGTACTAAACCGCTCCCTCCAACCTTCCTCCACTTCACTGCTCTCCCCCCCTCACCAACCAGGGCAACCAACCAAAACTTCTCATAGCTGTGAGCCTGTGATGGATGTGGAAGGCAACGTAGGGAAGACCATCCCTGTGCTCTTTCAGGAGGGAGATGAGTTCTGTCTGTTTTCTGATTATTGGCCAGTCCCAAGGTTGTTTGCATTTGATTTACCATGCTGACTTGGGTTATGATGAAATCCCCCCAGAACAGCAGAGTAATGAATTGTTCATATGGGCTTTTGAGGACTATGATACAGAAGCATGGGTCCTGAATGACACTGTAAGCTTTTTGAAGCTTTTTGGAATGTTAGCTGGCCAAATGGTCAATGGCTTCGAAGTGGTGCAATTCATCCAGATCACAATTTGGTATTTCTTATTCAGCATTTTGACGGGGAGCTGATATCATATAACATGAACAGCAAGGAAGTGTGTCATCTCTGCACTCTTGGAACTGGCTATCTTCGGTCCATCACTCCATATATGTTCCTTACTTCAAAGAGTAGTCAACGCTTGAAAATAAGCACTGAAGTTGTTGCTTGTGACTCCACCGTTCCAGCTGAAATCAGAGTTTCCAGTTATGTCTTTTTACTGGTGTTGGTTATGTAGTAGGATTGGGCGTGATGCCTTTTGCCACAAGTTTGACTCCATGAGAATCCTTAAGCAAACAAATCTAAAAATGGTGAAGTAATCGTAAACATCTCGCTTTTAACTAATAAATGTTATTAATTTCATAAATAAATTCAGAAAAAATATGACCACGTCAAGTCTAGTACTCAAATTTAGGTGGACAAGTTCCACCACAAGAAATGCTAAAAGCGCAAATCACATTTTCAAAAACAAAGGTTCTAGAATTCATTTTTGAGCTCTATACATTCAAAACAAAATGGATAAATAAAAAACCATTATAGCGATTTGCTTCACGTACAACAAAAGATACTCCCCTCCGTCCATTTTTAAGTGTCATCTATATTTTCAACTAGTTAATTTTTTAAATTTGATTTATTTATTAAAAAATATTAGTAACAATTATATCCCAATAAATATATTACAATATATATATAATGATTAATAATATTTATTAGGTACATTAAATATTAGTAATATCTATATATATATAATCAAAGCTAAGTACAATATGTGAGACACCTAAAAAGTTAGAGAGAATAATATTTAGGGAGATTTTTGCTGTAGGACATTACAAAAACATCAAATTTGGCTGGCACACACCGCAAACGAGCTTCTTTGCTCAGTACCATTACAAATTTAGGTTTCTTTGCTGTAACACACTGCGCCTATTATTTTATTCATTTCTCAGGTTTCAAGAGAGAGAAGGTAGAGGAAATGACTTTGTTGCCCTTGTCTTCAACCTCCGTCTGTGCACCAATTTTTGCCGTGACACACCATCGCCACCTTGTCTTCTCCAGCGAGGTCGTGCCTGTGGGGCTAGGCAGGGAGGTTCAAGGCGGCCACATCGCCATCGTGGGAGGCCGCGCCGCAGCTGCGCGAGGCCAGGGAGGCCGCGACACCACTATGCGAGGAAGGCCGCCCAAGCCGCTGTCTGAGCTGCCTAAGCCGGAGCACCGGAATATGCTGTCATCTCCACCGTGCTCCAAAGCTTGAGGCGCTCCCCTCTTCCAGTCGCCCAGCCCGGCCGTCTTGGCCACGGCATTGCGTCGCTGCCGCTAGGGCGCTTTTGCTCGTCCGCTCGCGCCGCAAGGGAGCCGTCGGTGCTCTTCCAACGAGATCCGCGGCGAGGCGCCGCGCCTCACTCCCGTCTCGCCCGTCGGCGCCGCCCGCGCCGGTTGAAGCCGCCAAGCGCCCGCGCCTCCCCATTGCTGATCGTCTTCCCTCTCATTCGCTCCAACTCCGCCTCCCTCCTCCCTACGGCGTCGGCGTCGTTGTTCGCGGGCCAGCTGCCGTGCCCAAGAGGTCGCGCCGCTGCTCCCAGTCTGGACCCCGTCACCGGCGGTTGTGGATCCACCCACCGGGGGCCCATCCGCGGGGATCCGGCCCCCCACCTCGAACGGCGGCGGCGTCCGCCACGGAGCCAACACCAGCGAATAGGGAAGGCCCGACGGCTGCGGTGGCCTCAGGCCGCAGTGGAGGAGGAGCAGGAGCACGCGGGGAGGAAGCAGGGGAGGGAGGGGAAGCGGTCGTGGAGGCCGGTGCGGCGGTGTGTTACAGTAAAAATTGGTGCATAGCCAGGGGTTGAAGACGAGGGCAACAAAGTTATTTCCCCTATCTTTTCTCTCTTGAAACCTGAGAAATAAATAAAATAATAGACGTGGTGTGTTTCGGTAAAGAAACCCAAATTTATAATGATCTTGGGAAAAAGAGTCGCGTTTGCGGTGTGTTCCAGCCAGCAAAATCTCCCTAATATTTAATAATTCTGCGAATATACAGAGCGGAAGATCCTGAATTTTGAAAGACGAACATGAATTTCCCCGCGTGCGTTCCAAATTCTGAAACTCCAAACGACTTGAGATATGGAAGGGGCATAATGTGATTACGCGTCAATCAATAAATTCTGAAATTCCATTTTTGCTCCTCCTATTCCCGTAATCACCGAGGCACCAGGCACCACCGGCCGGCGCCGCCACCGCGACCGCCCTCCATCCCGACCGTCTCCTGCTGCAGGTGAGCTGCCCTCCCTTCCTCTCGCATTACTCTGTCGCATCCCCTGACCCGTCGCTGCGCTTCGCAGCTTTCTCGCAACCGGCGGACAGCGGCGGCGGCGGCGGCAGCGGCATGGACTGCCCCAAACGGAGCGCGGTGGACGGCCTCCCAGAAGACTCCTTGGTGGAGATCCTCGCGCGCCTCCCCGTGAGGTCCGTCTACCGCTCCAAATGCGTGGCCAAGGGCTGGCGCGACCTCATCGAAGATCCCCTCCACGCCAAGAAGCTCCCCCAAACCCTACAGGGCTTCTTCTCCATGGGCAGAGAGATCTACGGCCGCGGTCACCGCGGTTCCGGCGGGGCGCATGTTGGATTCACCAGCCTGCGGGCGAGATCCGCGCCTCTCGGAAACGACCGTCGCTTGTCCTTCCTGACGAAGCTGGCCAGGATTAAGATCCTCACCCTTGCGGATTGCTGCAATGGGCTCATCCTATTCGAGCACGGGCCGAAGTCAGGACCATCTGACCGATTGGGCTACATCGTGTGCAACCCCGCCACGAAGCATTGGGTGTCCGTGCCCAGATATGGCTCTCTGCCTTCGCGGCATGTTAGAGGAGAAACAAGGTACACCTATTTGGTTTTTGATCCGGTAGTCTCCTCACACTTCCACATTGTCCAATTCTGGTTCGAGACTACGGATTTGGTGACCTTCGAGGAGGAGGATGAGGAGGAGTACATTGACAATTACTGGGATCTTCGTCATCAGCAACGTTATACTGATGTTAATCTTTTTGACAATTATATGAGGCGTCATTTTTGTGATCATTGCGGTGACTATTGTCGTGACCATTACGGCAGCGATTGTCGTGAACATTACGGCGATGATGATGATGATGATGAGGAGGTGCGACTCAGAGAGGTAACTAAAGAGGTGTACCGGATATCAGTGCACGTTTACTCATCAGAAACTGGTACATGGAGTCACATCCAAAGTGACTGGGAGGAAGAGCTAGGGCAGTTGGAAGGATGGCGCCATCAGGGCTTTATTCCATGCTGGGGCCGTGGGTGTGCTGTTCTTAACGGCGTGCTGCATTTCATAATCTCAGATCAAGAAGGGGATCAAGATCAGATTGTTGCTGTAGATGTGCATGGTGAAACACAAAGGATCATCCCATTGCCAGCAATTGCTGTGAGGAAGCCTGATTATGTTGCTCAATCCCAAGGGCGCCTGCATTACATCAGTCAGGCATCTGATGCTCAAGTGTCCATCTGGGTTCTTGAGGACTACGATACACAAAAATGGGTCTTGAAGCACAGTGTGAGCTTTGTGAAGCTGTTTGGAAAAAGGAAGCGTTCAGGCTACAACAATGGATATAAAGTGGTTGCCATGCATCCAGATGGAAATGTGGTTTTCATTGTTCAGAACCAGAAGCTGATATCATATGACATGGATCATAAGCTAGTGAATGTTATAGCCACTTCAGAGAATAACATTTCAGCTGATCGTGTTGTACCCTACGTTCCCTGTTTCTTGGACTCGCCGGCACTCAGAAATGAGCACTGACTGTGCCCTGTCCGTCTATGGGTAGGTAGCAACTTGGCTATTTGATCTAGCTAGTAGAACTAGTTAATATTCTGCGTACTGGAATGTATTTCTTCTCATGCTTTTGGTCTAAGTAATACTGCAATGCAGTTTGGACATTCATGTAAGGTACCTTCACTTATGCATATTATGAGTGGGGTGCTTTTGTGTAATCAGGCCTTTGTGATCAGAGTTGTGGGTGTTAGCTAGGTAGCTTTTGTGTAAGACTAAAAATGTGAGGTAGCTTATGCATATTATGAGTGCTGTTGCCCAAGTTGCACAACTTATCATTTTTGGTGTTTAAGCAGTATATTCGTTAAATACTAACACTACCACCTCCTTTCGTATTTCCAAATTGATAGTTATGTTACACCCTACCTTCCTTTTTTGTGTCCTTATTAGTCAGTAGTAGTTACTAATTGAAAATTTTGTTTCCTTGGACCTGTGTAGTAAGTTTCAGGAGTACTGGCCATGTATATGTTTATTTATGCTGTACAAATGAATGTAATCGTATCCTCTATATATTGCTGCGGTGAACATGTTTAAACTGAAGGCTTACATTAACATTAAGGCTACCTGATTTTGTCTGAATGCTACTCTAGGTGCCTGTTTGGTGTTGATTAGATGATATATATATATATTAGCTTTCATACCAAATTTCCCCCTTCATACCAAGCTTGCTTGGTCTAGCGGACTCTATTTTCCTTCCACTAACACCAAATAGATGTCTCAGCTTAGTATGAAAACAAAACTGTTTTGTTAACAATTAACAACAGTGTAGAACTCTAAGAGTGTGATACGGAGTATAATCCCACTGCTCTGAGCATTTGAGTCAAAACCTATCTGTGTTGTCACAACACATTTCATATATGATCAGTTGGTGTTCCAGGTCTTCAAGCTTTGGAGCCGGTCCTCAACACATGCCTCTCATGATCCATGTGTGTTGAGTTCTCTTAGCAGAACTTAGCTTCCAAGTGAAAAGGGGAATTCTCCCATTTTTGTTTGTTGGACCTGCCTGATGCTGAAGACCTGGACCTTGTCAAGACATGCCAACGACTTGCTGAATATATACATGCCAACGACTAGCAAAATTTAGCAGTTAACTGAATATACCAACCCAGTCATCAATTCAGTTTATCATAGCTGAACTTAGCAGTTAACTGAATATAAACTCAATCCCAAGGGTTCCTTCATTACATCAATCAAGCAGCTGATGCTCAACTGTCGATCTGGGTTCTTGGGGACTATGATACACAAGATTGGGTCTTGAAGCACAGTGTGAGCTTTATGGAGTTGTTTGGAAAGTGTCGCACAGGCCACAAAAATAACTACAGTGTGGTGGGCATGCATCCAGATGGAAATGTGGTTTTTATTGTTCAAAACTGGAATCTAAAATTGATATCATATGACATGGACCATAAGCTAGTGAATGTTATCGGGACTTTATTAGTTTATAGTCCTTCAACTATGGATGTTGTACCTTATGTTCCATGTTTTTTGGAGTTACCTGCACTCACAAATAACCACTGAATGTGCTGCATCCCATCTATGGAGTAGCTAGCAACTTGGTTAGGCCTAGTAGAATTAGGTGATATACTCTTCCTATGCTTGGATTGTTTTTGTTATGTGCGATTGGTCTAAGTAATACTTACAAGGCAATTTGCACATTCATGTAAGGTTGCTTCATTTATGCTTGATATTAATGAATGTTCTTGCACAACTCGGATTGCAAGTTTGATTTTCAATTGTTAATGCTTCAGATGCTGTTTGTCTCCAGAATGATAATTGTCTCCCATACTGCCTTGAATGTAATGCTTCAGATGCTGTATTGGTGTAAGGTTACTGAGTAATTATGGGCTGACTTTTTGTTTATATATTCTGTGTGGGTGAATGTATCTTATACTGTTCTACATATTGCAAACTGTGTATATGACAGAAATGTTTTACTGAAGGCTTTAACATTAAAAACTGCTTAGTTTCTTCTGAAGTACAATAGGTTCCTAGTTGATGTTGATTAAATGTTAATTTTAGTTTCCATGGCAATTATTCTTATGTTGCTAAAAAACTAGCACCCAGTAATAGTGGCTTTGAATAAAGCACAGCTTGCTTTCTGATGCTTGTTGCTTGGGTATAGCTTAGCAGAGCGGTAGAAGATGATTACTTTCTTTTTCAGTAACACCAAACTAGATGCTTTGGTTCCATATTAAAACAAAACCGACTATTAACATTTAACAACAGTGTAAAGTTCTAGAGAGTGGTATTAGCTATAGTATAACAGTGCTCAAGTAATTCTGAGCATCTGACACCAAACCTATCTGTGTCGGTGCAGCACATGTTTTGTGTCTTCTTTTGTTATATTTGCTAGGTCTTGCTGCACCAGGTCAAGCTCTAGAGTCTACTCATCAAGCACCTGCCTTTCATGACCCTATCTATGTAAAGTTATCTAAGCTGAACTTCAGTAGAGAGGGCTTTCTGTGCAGTGTTGTTCAAACCTTTTCTCAAGGGATAGTGTCAAAATTACCCAGCTTGTGCTTGCATGAAAGAATTTTATATTGGCTGTCAGCTTCTGAGGAAACAATGATAGTTTTCCCAAGAGTAGTTTAATGTTGGACTAGCCTGATGCTGAGAGAAAACCATTGCTGCAAATAGCAACTTAGTTTAATGTTGAACCCAATTTAATAATCTCAAATTTAGACATTTTGACAGTTTTTGGCCCAGGTTGCCTGGGTTTTTGGAAGCTGTGCAGTAAAATTGGAGTGCGCTTGTTTCAACAACCTATCCGGTTGAACGGATCTTTCTCAAGCTGCAGTGGCTTAGCAAAGGCCTGTAAAGTTGGAGTCAGCCAAAAATTGGCAACATCAAGTTACAACTGGAGATGGCTTGGAACTTATTCATTTACTTGAAATTGCTAGAAGCCATTGGCCACACACTATCCACTGGTGAAGATTGGCTATGCAGGAAAGTTAAACTGCATCACCTCTAGATTCCTCCGTGGCTCAGATATGCTCTCAGGCCCTTTATCTCCAGGAGGGGATGCCAACACATCCTTTTCCTCATCAACAGTCAATACCGCAAGAGAATTTTGTAGCCAAGTTTCAACTTTTAAGTGGTTGATAAAAAAAAAAATCTATGATGAACTTCTAGGAACAGCAACAGATAGGGACTTCAATTTACCATTGATCTTGGAGAGTTCGGACTGCTGCAGCATGATCTGTCATCTTTGGAGGTGCCATTCACTGAAGAAGTCTGGGCAACAATTCGTGATTTGCACCTGATAACCACCAGACGGTTACAGGTCATTTCTGTCTTGCTTGCTGGGGAACATGCTTCTGGCCCTTGATGTGGCGTGGCCATGTCTTGAAGTTTAAACTTCTGAACACACATGGTCCTACCAAAGGAAGCTGATGCCTTGCCTATCGGCTAATTCACAGTTTTGCCTAACTAGTATCAAAGATCATGGCCAACCGACTTGCCCCCTTTCTGAAGCATTTGGTCTTAATAAATCGTAGTGCGTTTGTGCAAGGAAGGAGCATCCAAGGTAATTAGTATTACAGCAGATGGCCAGGTGCCTCCATAGGAAAAAGATGACACACATTCTCCTCAAGCCCGATATCTTAAAATCTTTTCATTCAGTCTCATGGTCCTTTCTGCTGGAGATTCTACAAAGACTTGGTTTTGAACAGAATTGGTGTAATCTCATTTGTTTGCTGTTGTCCACTTCATCCACTAGGGTCCTGGTCAATGGGGAGCTGGGAATGAGTTTGCTACACCACCGTTGTCTTCAGCAAGGAGGCCCTTTGTCTCCTATGCTATCTATTATAGCAATAAAGGTAAAACTACCTTCCATATTTTGCAAATGGTGCATGCATGGACCAGTTTCAAATTGAAGGCTTGTGGGTTATACAAAAAAAATCTTATTTACACCAAAAACAGATGTGCTGGAAGTAATCTCTTTGGAGGAAACTTATACAGTTTGAGATGTAATATGTAGAATTAATTGTCATTTGGACATACTAGATAATCTTATCTTCCTAATGGAACATCAATTGTAAGTGCTTGAGGCATTCCCATGGGACAACGACCCAACCACATCGGCATGGAAGAATTGTGTACTGGCTATCACCTCCTGAGTAAAAAAAGGTAGTTCTCTAAGAGAAGTACATAATGTTGAACTAGCCTGGTTGCTGGGAGAGAGCTATTTGTACATTTCATAGAATTCCGAGAACAACTGTATTAACAGTTAGGTACAGTCGACTGTTTTACTACATCAATCAATAGTTGAGCTTGTGCTTTCCTGGCGACTTATGGCCTGCTGCTCTTTTTTTAAAGTGGGATTCAGATTTAAATCTGTATTGAAGTCTGAAAAATGTTCTGTATGGAGAGAGCTGTCAGCTCCTCGCTGAAACCTATATATAATAAATTGGCTCCAACTGGTTTGTTTGTTCTTCCGTGGAAAATAACTGAGCATATTCGTTGAATTCAGCATGGTCATTACCGGGAACTTCTGCTGGAGCATGACTGACATTTCAGAATTATGTGTCTCCAATTTATTTAGATTGTAAAATAACTAAGGCAATATCTTGAGAATTTTTAAGCATAGTCTTGACAAAACTTTCAGTCAATTTCATCTATACTATTTTGGTCTAGCCGAAAGACAGGTAATAAATCTCTACCACCTAATACAACTACTTAAAAAGGCAAACTTGGCTCGGTCCTCTCTTTTCTTCCTCTTCTCCCGTCCTCTCTCTTTCCTGCCCAAAATTAATCAGTCCGTATAGGACTCAAATCAACTACAGTTTCTATATAGGACTGTGTCCTAACAATACCAATTACAGAATCCAGTTGGGGGACGAATACAGACCAATAGTGGTGGCATAAGAATAGCAAATCAATATCACACCCTGCATCAAATCGAAATCAAAACAAGAGCACACATAAAATTGAGACCGAATCAAAATTCGAAACCACCATGGACAACTAGATCGAATCGAATCCAAACATATCTAGACATAAATTAATGAATCATGGCGGTAGGTAGAAATCAAATTTGATCCGAGAACAAACTACAAATCCAACCCACTTAGGAGATGACCTGCAAGAGTGCTCCATGCGCGAGCGAACGGCGACGTCCACAAGCGACGAACAACGGCGGCACCGTGCGACGAATGGAGTTGCCTCCTGCGAGCAGACGATAACAAAGGTTTCACTCGGGGATGAGCAGCCGAATCGGAGCTCCATTGACGTTCGAGTTGCAGTGGGAAGAATCAGAGCAGTGGGGTGGCACTGGCACCCGGAGCAGGAGGCGGCGACGATGGAGCGGGGGGCAGAACGCGGCACGCCTGAGCGTGAAAGTTGCTCGCAGAGGAGCGGAGACGGAGCAGTCACCGGGGCGTGAGAGGCTGGTCGCAGTCGCCGGTGCGCGAGGCAATAGTTCTGTCTTCTGTGCAGCTTGGAGAATGAAAGGAGAGGGTGGTGGCATGCCTCTTGTGTGTCCTGGATTCATGAGTTCCTGGGTGGTGTGCGTGGCACGCTTAGGCCGGCCCAATGGACTTTAAATACCTATATATATATATATATGCAATTTCTTTTGTTTTTATTGAAGGTTAAATTTCATGGAGTTTTTTTTTATCTTTTCGAGAATATGGAAGAAGATTATGATATAACGGTTATTATAGAGTAATTAGTTACATGATGGTGGATTGTACAAGTGTTGTTCGTATTATCTATGTAGGACACAAACGCAATCGAAATTATACGAGGTCTTAGTGACAAATCATTACATTGTTTCTAAAACGACCATGCCATATATATATAGTAAGAGCCTCTCAACTCCTCAAAATGGAAAATCATCAAAAGATAGACACTACACCACAACCTTTAATCAGCGACTGACTTAGAGTTGCTGAAAGGGGTCTACAGCAATGGACCACCAGTTGCTAAAGGTTATAGCGACGAACTCTTGCAGTTGCTGACGGACTCTTGCACTTGCTGAAGCTATTGCTATAAGTACTCCCTCCGTATAGGAATTAGATGTCATTTAGGACAGCAATACAGTCTTCAAAGTATAACTTGACCTTATATTATTATAAAAATACGCATCACAAAGTAATATATTTATATTTTTATAAAAGTATTTTTAAAGACAAATCTATTCATATAGTTTTCACATTTTCAAACTCAACAACTTAAAAGTTATTCATGATTTATGTTCCCAATGTTTGACCCAAACCTTGTCCAAAAACGACATCTAATTCCTATATGGAGGGAGTATACGACAACGGACATGATCTTTAGCAACTGACAATTCGACGGTCCAACTTTTAGCAACTGATAGCATGTTAGAGCTTTTAGCAACTAACAATCCATTGCAATAAGAACTTTAGCAACTGACAATCCATCGAGCTCAAATAAATTGGTTAAAATAAATAATCAAATGTATTTTTATTTGGACTAAATACTAAGGACCAATATAGTATTGAAACTGACATATATATTGACTGACATACACAAAGGCACATTAATCATACTCTCATTTATTTATATCAAATGAGTACATACATAATCATGTCACTAGCTTGTTGACCTCAAGCCAACATACAAGCATTTCTCAATACAAAAACTAGCAATTGTCATTAGGTAGTACAGCAAGCAAACATTGTTTTCTTGTTGAGCAAAAGCCATCATCCAAAAGTGATCCAAAAAAGCTAAAACTAACGGTTATAGCTAGTCCAAAAGCATTCCAAGCTAGCTAGCATGTAGTTTAGCAAAAGATAATTCAATGGCTTTCTATCAACAAGTTCAATGGCTTCCTGCCAAGGTACCACCACCTAGCGTCTCTAAGATGATCCAGCAGCACCTTGAGAAGATCTCTGAAAAGATCTAGCAACACCTTGAGAAGTTCTTTGTTGCTGACTGAGCTTCTTCAGCTGTCACAATATCATTAGTTAGAATCTATAGGCACTCACTACATAAAAAAAGAGAATAAAATAGAAGTGGATATTACTCGATTAAATGGCCAAGCAGCCGGCATGCTTATTTCATCGCATAGTCTTGAATTCAGCATAAGGGTGTGGTAGTAATGTTTCATGTTCGTTAATCCTTATTTGAGACTCTGGAGACCTCCAATATTTGAGAAGAGAATCGAATTCATACGAATTTATTCTATGACCATGTAAGTTCTTCAATTGCTCATCAGTCAACGTTTCATCAAAAAATTGTTCCTTAAGTTTTGCCTTAAACTGCTTCCATTTTGCTCTAGCACTAGCCATAACCCAATCCAAGGCTGCATCATCTATATCAAATCGTTTCTAGAAAGTCAAGGAAAATAAACCAATCAGTCCAAGAATGCATAATAATCTAGACATCTAGACATTTGTCAGGTACTTGGAAAAGATTAGCTGAATGCTTATTTGAACAAGTATAGAATTGAGCTTCACCCTACAGAAATTGAGCTTATTTGAAGAAGTACCGAATATATTTCAGAATTGTTGGAAGGTAGAGTACAAGATTGAGCTTATTTGAACAAGTACAGAAATAATATTTTCAGTCACTACACACTATAGTTTTATGTCGTGTTATTATCTGACAATTCGCAGCAACATTATTTGCTAGCTTCTGCAATTAATGTAGACAGGTGTGGACAGGTATAGCATAATATGGAGAGACAAAGCATAATCTGAACATAAACACTATATAGACATGTAAGCATAATCTGGACATAAACGAATTGAGAAGTTAGCTACAAAATCATAGGTAGGGTAAGTTAGAATAGTTTTTTGAACTGATATAAGTTAGAATACTTGCTACCAACATCACCTCCATTGTCACTTAAGAAGTCTCCAATTGTTTCATAGTCAAGAATTGCCTCCTTTGCATTTGCATTTGCAATTTCAGAACTTGTTCTTTCAGGCCTTGGCCGCAAATTATGATTGTTATTAGCTGTGGCTTCAGTTAGGCCTTGAGTTTTCTGCAAGAACATTATGGGACTATGACTTAATCATCTAGAAATTTGTAAGTACTACTATACCATGATAATTCATTGCAGGAAGATTAGGCTAACCTTTATTATTTTCCTAGGTTGAACAGGCTGTCTTAAGTCCCTTGCATATTCTGCTATTTTCAGAGATTCAAAACTTCTTTTGGTTCCTCTGCAGCTCATACGGATTAATAAAGGCATTCTTATTGTTTCCTCTTGCGCTTGACATTTTTACTCCTAGGACGGAACAAACAAGTTAGCCAAATTTGATTATGCAGACATAGGTGCAACTATTTTGTAATTAAAGAATAATAAAAACATGGCAGCCACATTGTGCAAACAAGACTTACTTCTTAGATTGCTTTCTAGACTTTTTTTTTATCAACAATTATACATGGCAGCCACAGGGCGTAGGTGCAAGCAGCGTCGTCATGCGTTGGGGCCCGCGGTGGAGGCGGCTCCTGCCCATTCTCATCATGCCCCACGTCTCCACTGCGTGCCAGGACTCAGGCTAGAGAGGATATGACTGCTTCGTCCCACAGATCGTGGGCGCCTGCCTAACGAGCCACCAGCCCGAACAGGTCATCTCGGGCTGCCGCCGAGGTCGACATCACCGTGGGCTCTGCCTCAATGGCGGATCAACGAGGGGGGCATAGCCCCCCCTGAGCCTTAAATCTCCATAGGATTACTGTTGTACTAGCTCTAAATCACTCCTAAATCTTAATTCATTGTCAATCACAATCTCCATTGCTTAGCCTCCCTCCTCCCCCTTGATCCTATCCTAGATCCGCCAGCGTTGGACTTGCTTCGTGGCCAGGCAATCATGTTCGTGATAGCTGCCGCACTTATAGTAACACCTGCACCTACATCGTACGTACGGAAGTGAGAAGCTAGCTAGGACCACAAGCCAGCTAGTACGTCACTCGACGTGTCAACACATAATCTAATTTAAAATGGCATCATATGTTTCCATCTTTTAAGGATGATCCACGGCGAATTCCTAGCTCCTATTCACACTAATCGATCAGAGCACACCCAAATTCAGAGTCTTCAACATTGCAAGCCGGGGCCTTACATATTATAGAGCAGTGCATAACAGTGATTTTCTACTGATTTTCCATGTAGATGGGCGATGGCTGACAGAACTTGGGTTCAGAGACTGACAACGCACGTATGACCTGGATACTTGATAGCAAGAAGTTCATATATATTGGATATGGATAGTAAGAAAAGTGCATAGATGTCTGCACTCTCGGAACAGAACTGGTTCATTTAATGTACAGATTAGGAGAACCAACTTCACCCATCATAGTTCGTGATGGAACGATGTACCCTGGTCATAGTGCATATAAAATGTTGTTTTATCTATCATATTTACTAAAGATAATATTTATACTCATTCTAAACCAAATTATAAGTTATTTTGACTTTTCTAACTAAATAACTTTTGCCACGTGCCTGATGTAGTGTATATATATCTAGATACTCAAAAATCCATAACGATTCATATATACATTTTTCAGCGAATTATTCATATATAATTTGGAGTGAGGGAGTATTTGCAGACCAGTGAGTGACTGAAAAAAATTGGAATATCTAAATTGAAAACCATAGTTGTCTCAATGATATTTGCTATTCATCCTGGGCATCCGGTTTTTGGTTCGGTTCTTTAGTTTTTAAAGAAATTCGGTTCTTCAAAAATAGGAACCTATTGGTTCCAAAAAATATCAGAATCAACCATTTTGGTTCTCGGTTATTTCGGTCTGGTGTCAGTTCTAACTGAACTTTTTGAAAAGAGGTAAATATGTGTGTGTTCTAAGAAAAATTTATATAACACTATATCTATTTTTAATAAGAATAATTTACAAGAGAACAATAATAATATAGTAACACAAATATGTAGCATTGGAAATATGAATGTTACACATAAACCAATCATAATCTTACAAAATGCAAGTAATTGAAGTATAGTTTATGTAATTTAGTTCTTTTGGTTAATTCGGTTAACCGAGAGTAGAAACCAAATTTTCTTCGGTTATTTCGGTTCCTCAATATCAGAAACCAAATAAGGAACCAAATGTTTTGGTTCTAGTTCTTTTAGTTCGGTTCTTCGGTTTCGGTTAATTTTGCCCAGGCTGATTTGCTATCGCCTACCTTGTGAAGATTTGAATTTAGGTTATCTGTTTCAAGTGCTACCATGTATGTATAAAATATATTCCAAACTAGGTGGTGTTCGGTAAAGACCGACAACGGCAACGACAATCAAAACCGTGGGAACAAATAACGGCTGTTACCGCATGGAAGGGCCCGGGAGCTGCGCTCTATACGGCCGAAACAATTTACCTTGTAACAAATTACGTGCTACGGGATTCAAAAGAACTAATCCGTTGGCACTGTAAAGGTTTTACGGGCTCAAAACACCAGAACAAAACAGCCTCCTAGTTATAGTAAGTACCATGGAATAGTGCACGTAGTTATTAGTTTTTTGTATCCTTTTTAGTTGATTGAAAATAATTTCAAATCAAGGTTATCTTAGAGTAAAATAGGAATCCTTGATTTTCGGTGGCCATATAGAGCCGACCACAAGCACTAGCTATCTAAAGATTAGAAATAGCAAAGCTTTTAGTTGTAGCCTTGTAGGCCTCTTGTTTATTAGGTAGTCATTGGTTTCTTCTCTCACAAATTGTTAGGACACCTTTTCCAGATTACACAGCACAACTTAGACAATAACAGTGCATGCAAAGTTACTATAGACGCCTCGTTGTCGATGAGAACATCATCTACCATTAAAAAAAGCCACTAGTACAAAAATGATTTTGCGAGATGGTAATGTATTAACCGTGGTGATAAAAAATCCAATTGCCACGTAAAATACCTTGAATTTACTGTGCAAAATCTATTAACTGCAGCGGTTAAAACATAACCGCCACCTAAAATCCATTTTCAGTGGTGGGCCTCATAAGACACCCGCCACTAGAAATGGCCTTATTTTCGATGGCGAGCCTTTTAGGTGGCCCGCCACAGTAAAATGGCCTACACACACTTAGGGTTTCTTATTCCTCACTCCTCTCTCGCAGACAAGTTGTGCAGCGTGGCTTCCTCCCTCTCGCTCTAGTGCTCCTCTCCCTCTCCCTCTCCCAGGAGTGGGGCACACATGGCGGCACAGCGGTGGCTTGTGCGTTGCACAGAGGGGGCCTGCGTGCAGCGCGGAGGCGTGGTGGCGCCCTATGCGTGGACCAACGGTGGGGCCCCTACGCGTGTGTGGCGGCGGCGGTCGCGCGGCTCGGCGGGCGGTGGCTTACGCGAGGCGCGGAGGCATGGCGTCGCTGCCCAGCGACGCCATGCGTGCGACGCGGGGGCACGTCGAGTGTTCGACTTGTGTCCCGGCGGTCTTTGTGGGGCCCGACGCATGGCCCGGTGGCGCTCGACGCCCCTCTCCTCTACTTCCGGTGGTGCGCAGCGTGGGGGCGGCAGATCGGTGATCGGCGGGCTGCCGGATCTGGCGAACGCCGCCCGAATCCAGCGAGCGCCGGCCGACTCCGACGAGCGGTGCGGGGTTTATCCTGGGTTTTTTTGTCCAAATTTGGCTTGGTGGGCCCGTCGATGGGCTCGTTGGGCTTGTTCTGGGTTTTTTGTTTTTTATTGGATTAACCGTGACCTATGCACCGTGGCGGTTACAAAAGCTGCCATGGTTATTCTATTTTGACCGCCGCCATTAATATTTGTGTAGTAGTGAGTACAGCATCATCAAATCATATAATATTCGCTTCTACAGGAAGTCAAACCTCTTATTAGGTGCTACTGCTTATAACTATTATGCTATATGCCATTTTCACAACTGTTAGGACCCCTCGGTCCTGTTGTAAATTTAAACTCAAGGTTATCTTAGACCTTCTGTTGTATATTTATATCTGTGATGATTTCCTTTTTTCCATAAATATTGATTGTTGGATTCGTCATAATATATTGTGCATATCACACATCAAGCCTTACCGAGCAAACTGTGAAACAATTACTGATGCTAGTAAACTGCTGATCTCTATCCATGCGACACTACTATCAGCTATGTCGTGACCATGCATGTTTGCTGCCGTTTGGAAGAAACTGAAACGTTTGTGGTTTCCTTAATTTTTTACGACCATGAAAAAATCCAATTATATTGCTATTGTCTCTTTCTATCTCTATCAAAAGATAATAAAAAACAAATAGAAATAGAACAACTTGAAAATTGATTATGAAGTTGCGATTGGGGTTGGGGGCTTACCAAATTTTCTTTTAGTTAAAATTGAGCAAAGCTTCATCTATATTTTTTATTTTATATGAGACACAAATAAACTGGAGGAAACCGTGATTAACTTTTTTTTAGCAGGAAAAAAAACCGTGATTAACTGAACGGAAAGCTTTGGGACTTTGCGGCCCATCTTATCAGGCGCCAGGCCCAGCCCAAAATCTAACTCTAGAGAACTCACCATCTGCTTGCGGCCTACACTGGGACAGGCTTGTGCGAGTGTTCTAGGGTTTAGAAATTCCCCAATCCCCCGTTCGATTTCTCTTCCTGGAGCCCTCGTCCACATCCTCGGCGGTCGGCGCCAGTCCCGACTCCCGACCATCTACGGCGACAGGTAAGCTCCTGTTGACGCAGCTTTGTCTCTTGGTTGCTCGCATTCACCGACATCTCCATCTCCCTGCTTCTCAGATCGCTCTCGGTCGGTGGCATGGAGGGCTGCTCCGCGGGAGCGGCGGCCGGCCTCCCTGATGATCCCCTGGTGGAGATCCTCTCCCGCGTCCCAGCCAAGTCCATCTGCCGGTTCAAGTGCGTCTCCAAGGCCTGGCGCGACCTCATCGCCCACCCCGACCACCGGAAGAAGCTGCGCCAAGCTATGCAAGGACTGTTCTTCATGACCTCCAGGACCTCCGAGGCTGACGACTCCGTGCTGATGATGTGTTTCGGTTTCATCAACCTGACATCGAGAACCAAGCCTCTGGATATCGACCCTTGCTTTTCGTTCCTGACGGATCTGCCTGGTATCCAGGTCCTCGTCTTGCTGGATTCCTGCAATGGGCTTATCCTCTTCAGCCACCACAAGGATTTTGCCTCAGATACATTGGGCTATATCGTATGCAACCCGACCACAAAGCAGTGGGCAGCAGTGCCCTTTGGCGGCTCTCCGTCCCGACAACATTTAACCAACACCAAGTTGGCTTTCGATCCGGCTGTATCTTCTCACTTCTACTTGGTCCAGTTTGTAATGGACGAGGAGGGTGACTTGAATTCATTCTACGCGTACTCGTCTGAAACTGGGATCTGGAGTCACAACCAAATTGATGAACAGGAAGAGCAAGGGGAATTTGAAGGCTGGCATCGTTGGTTTGATCTGAAACTTATGACTGTACCATCCATGCCTGACTGTGCGTTTGTTAATGGGTTCCTGCATTTTCTGGTTTCGGGTCCTCTTCTAGATCAGATAGTTGCTTTAGATGTACAAGGAAAGGCAAGAAGGATGATCAAAGTCCCAGCTTTGGATCATAGGAGGCAGAGGCGAGGGCTCTGTTATCTTGGTCAATCCCAAGGGCAACTGCACTTCATGACTCAAGAATTAAGACGTCGTCGTGGGGAGAAACGCACACTGTATATCTGGGTTCTTCAGGATTATGATAAAGAAGAATGGGAGTTGAAGGACACTGTGAACTCCACGGTCTTTGAAGAATTTGGTGATTGCATAGACCCCAAGTCAGATCTCCTGGTTGTTTGCATTCATCCAGATCGTAATGTGGTTTTTTTTTAAGCACGCCTCGAGGTTGATAGTATATGACATGGACTGCAGGGAAGCGAGGGTTGTTACTGCTTTAGGAGATGAAAAACAGTTTTGGTGTTTTGCTCGTTGTGTTCCCTGTTTCTCAGAATTACCATCTCTTACAAATGAGCACTGAAAGTGCGTGCTCTAACCTCTAAGTATGAACTGCTAGCAACTTTAGTTCTAGTAGGCTTAAGTGAAGTTTCAGTCCATGCATGGATGTCTCCTTTCTCATGCTTTTGGTCTAATTAGTACTGTGGTGAAGTTTTCAGTCTGTGCACGGATGTATATTTTCTCATGCTTTTGGTCTAATTAGTACTGCAAACCTGTTGAGACATTTATGTAGTGTACCTTTATGGATAATATATAATTATATTATCAATGAATGCAGTTTGCGCAAGTCGAACAATTTTGATTTTTGGTGATAGGTTATATACTTCATATGCTTCCTTTTTTTTGTGCGGCTGTAATAGTGAGAAATTATTTATTGTGAATTTGATTTCTTTGGTCTTGTGTGTTTGTTTATGTTAAACAAACAAAATTGTCTTTCATCTGTTTCACATGGTGTATGTTATGCACTGCCTTCAAATTGAAGGCTTTCTATGCATCAGAAGATAGAACCAAAAAAATCTTATGTATGCTTAGTATGCTGCTGTACAAAAAACAGATGTGCAGGTAATATCTCTCCAGAGAAAACTGAAACAGTTTCAGATGTCATATTGTAGAATTAGCTGTTCAGTGGACATACTACCACGTCCTACCTTCCTAATAATTGAATATCCATTGTGCTGCTGCTTCAAGCATTAGCAAGGGACAATGATCCAGCTGGATTTGCATGTATGAATTGTATACTGGCTGTCTGCTTCCAAGTAAAAAGGTAGTTCTCTCCAAGAATAGTTGACCAGCCTGATGGTGAGACAGCTGTTTCTACGTTTCCATAAAAAGTAAAGAAAAACTTTAACTATATTTATTTATTTTTGCTTATGCTTTCATGACAACTTATTATGGTCTATTTGAACAAGTGGGATCCAAATTCAAATCTCAATTGAAGTAATTCTAGAAAATGTCCTGTGTCGACTGTCGAGAGCTTCCAACTGCTCGTTTAAACCTTTGAAGCACTCCAAATTTTTTTGGTTGCAGGTTCCTTTTCTGGGAAATGACTAAGCACATATGCCAGCTAAGTCATTACCAGGAGGCTGGAGCTTGCCAAGAGTTCTGTGTTCTCTGAAACCTTCGGAACTGGCTTGAATTCAGATTGATAATAACCAAGAAAATATTGTGCAAGGATTATTGAGGGTCAAAGGCTATGAATATGAGGACGTTTCTTTCTTTCTTTCTTTCTTTCTTTCTTTCTATAGTTATATCGTTTCTTCCTGGCAGCCTGGAATGTGAAGTACTATTCCTTTCCTTGTTGTGTGCCCCCTCCGATTTCCTAAACAAAGTCGTTTAAGGCTTACAGGGCCCGCAGGATCGATTGCACATGTGCAGTACAAATTAATCAGTTTTATTGGTAAAGAGCGCACATGTCTTCAAGTTCTTTCTCTCTGCTAGCAGCCGCTAGCTATGTGAGTTCTAGAATTGCCTCTTGAAAAATCGAACTCCAGTTGTCTACAATGGATCTCTTTCTCCTTAGCAGCCGGCACCACAATTTCTCAGCTTCACTTCGGTATAAATTGAACGTTTATGGGGCACTAAATCCGGCCCTGGGAGGGACAACAGCCAGATGAATAGATTGCATTATTTTTTAATAAAATAATAAAACATAAAAACACTTCAAGGTTAAAAAAGTTCATTAGTAATTTTTATATTACATTAAAAACTAAAAAATCCATTACTCTCAAAATCCATATCCATAAAGAAATAATGCATAATAAAATCAGTATTTGCGATAGACTCCGGGTAAAATACGCCAGTTTTGGCTGATGATATGGCTTATAATGCTCCTCCGTTTTCCAGGGCGCCTCAAACCGTGTAATTGATCGCCGTTGATTTTTCGTCGAGCCACGGACTCACCACCGGCCGGCGGCGCCATCATCCGTCCCGTCCATCCCGGGCATCGCCATCCGCTGACATGGATGCGCTTCGCAGCTTGCTCCTCCTCATCTCTCCCCCCGGCCACCGGCGGGCGGCGGCGGCGGCATGGACTGCCCCAAGCGGTGCGCGGTGACCAGCGACCTACCCGACGACTCCTTGGTGGAGATCCTCGCGCGCGTCCCGGCCAGGTCTCTGCCGATCCAAGTGCGTCGCGAAGGCCTGGCGCGACGTCATCGAGGATCCCTTCCACCGCAAGAAGCTCCCCCAAACCCTACAAGGTTTCTTCTCGATTACAGAGGAAGAGGACACCTGCGGGCTGCAGATCGGTTACACCAGCCTGCTTGCTAGATCTGCGCGTCTCCAAATCGACCCGAGCCTCTCCTTCCTGAAGAAATTGCCCGAGTTTGAGAACCTCACCTTCTTGGGTATCTGCAACGGGCTCCTGCTCTTCGAGCACATACGGAAGTCACTGGGCTATGTCGTGTGCAACCCCGCCACAAAGCAGTGGGGGGCGGTTCCCAGATGTGGCCGCCGTCCGCCGCCTTCTACTTCTAAGATGCATACAGGACCTATGTATTTGGTTTTTGATCCAGCCGTCTCTTCTCACTTCCACCTGGTCCAAGTCCAGTTTGTGTGGGGATGGGACTGGGAGGATGGGTTTGTGGTGGATAGTGACTATGATGACGGGGAGCAGGGGAGTGGCGGTTATGATCATGATTATCAAGGTCATCACCATCAGCAGCACTATGATGATGACGATGAAGACAGTGATGACTACAACGATGACGACGACAATGAAGATGAGGATGACTGGTCCACATCAGTGATTGTCTACTCATCCGAAAGTGGTCAATGGATTCACATCAGAAGTGGTTGCGACAAGTATAATTTGGAAGCATGGTGTCACCTGGGCTGGTCTGCTGTTCTCAATGGCATCCTGCATTTCATAATCTATAGCAGTGAAAAAGATCAGATTGCTGCTGTTGATGTACAAGGAGTGGTACAAAAGATCATCCCAGTGCCGATTATGGCTGGGACGAAGCGTTGGCCAGAGCCTGGTTATGTTGCTCAATCCCAAGGGTGCCTTCATTACATCAATAGAGCATTTGATGCTCAATTGTCTGTCTGGGTTCTTGAGGACTATGATACACAAAAGTGGGTTTTGAAGCACAGTGTGAGCTTTATGGAGCTGTTTGGAAAAATGAATCATCGGCAGAGTTGCGCAGGCCGCAAAGACGACTATAGTTTAGTGGCCATGCATCCAGATGGAAATGTGGTTTTTCTTGTTCAATACTGGGACCGAAAATTGATATCATATGACATGGACCATAAACTAGTGAGTGTCATCTGGACTTTAGAAAATGATGACACTTCAACTATTAATTTTGTACCTTATGTTCCATGTTTCTTGGAGTTACCTGCACTCACAAATAAGCACTGAATGTACTGTGTCTCTCTATGGATAGATCCAATAGATAATTAGGTGATGTATTCTTCCCATGCTTGGATATATTCTTCCCCATGCTTTTGGTCTAAGTGATAGTACAAGGCAGCTCACACTTCATGTAAGGTTGCTTTTTTGTGCTAGATATGAATGACTATTATCGTTGCACAGCTTGTATTGCAATTTTTACTTTCAAATGTTTAATGCTTCAAATGTTGTGTTCTGTTTCCAAAATGATAATTATCATACAAACTGCCTTGCTTTTTATGGCCTTGTCAGTGAGAAGTTACTGATCGGCTGGCTTTTTGTTTCCTCATATGCATGTTTTGAGGAGACCTTAGTCCTGTGTATGTTTGTTTACTGTGTATGGACAAATGTATTATGTATCTTCTATATCTACATATTGCACTATAGCAAACAGTGTATATGTGATGGAAATGTTTAAACTGAAGGCTTTAACATCAAAGGTTGCTTGTTTAAACTGAAGGCTTTAACATCAAAGGTTGCTTAGTTATCTCTTCTGAAGGGCAATATATATGTTCCTAGTTGATGTTGATTAAATGATATATTTAGTTTCCGCACCAATTTTTCTCATGTATATGCTGCTTACAAATAAAAATTGGAGCCATGTAATAAGAGGCTTTGAATAAAGCAGAGCTTACTTTATATTATGATACTTACTGTTTGGTTCTAGCCTAGGAGAGATGTAGAAGATGACTACATTTCTTTTTCACTAACACCAATGCCAATCAAACAAAACCAACTATTAAGTGTGGTATTAACTCGTATAAATAATGCTCAAGTCTACTGTTCTGAGCATCTGACGACAAACCTCTATCTGTCTTGATGCAGCATGTCTTTTGTGTCTATCTATCTTGATCATGCAACATGTCTTTTGTGTCTTTTTTGTTTTATATGTTTGCATAGGTCTCTCTGCACCAGTTCTTCAAGCTCTAGAGCCTACTCATGAAGCATCTGGCTCTCATGACTATGTCAAGATATCTTCAGTATAGAGGGGCTTCCATGTAGTTCTTCAAGCATTTTCTCAAGGGATGGTGGTGTCATGATGACCCAGATGCAGGGACGGAGAGACAAGTGTAAGGTTGCTTAGTACTCCTATAATATGATTTCTTTATTAGTTGTATTAATTTTAAAGATTATAGGTAAAAATAAGAAGTCTTCCCAAGACCAGTTAGAAATAAAATAAATCTTCACAGTATGTTTTTCTCAAGGTATATCTCTTGATTGTAGAATTCTTCGTGGCTTTTTAAGTATGATGTGAACTGTTGGTTTTATTAACAATGTCCCTTTATCTTTAATTTAGACCATTAAAATTTGTCCGATGAAGAAAAAGAAGAGTAGAGATAATTTATAGTTTTTAAGCCAACATCAGGTCAATAATTTTTTAAGCTGATATTAATGTCCATACACTGGTATCTTATCAAAATTTGGCAATACTTGTCCCTGTTAAATCTAAATCCTGACTCGGCCCCTGCAGAACTGGGTCTGCATGAAAGAATCGCATATTGACTGTCAGCCTACAGTTACATGCATGTGTGTGTTGCTTGATTGAATCAAGGCTCTTTGATAGTCTTTTTTTTTCTTGAATAAGCTAGGGTTGGGGGGAAGGCCCCCCACCTAGATATATTTCATATTGCCCCAGCAAAGTATTCTTACAAGGTCACATCTAATTTTTATCTAATAGCTTACACGGATTCACAGAGGCTGCAGTCCCTTCCAGTTCTATATAAACTAAACAATGCAAAGAAAAAGGAACACATTAATCAGCTGAGTAAAGGTTAGCAATTTTTCAGGTGATGATTGTGGGAAAAGGAACTGGAAGTATTCACACTGTTAGAGACAATTTGATAGATGGGCTTTGTTTGTGCCGAACCAGAGTGCATGTCAATATTAGAAGCCACAAAGAAAAAGGAACACATTAATCAGCTGAGTAAGGAACACATTCCAATGGCTGGACACTGATCAGTGGAAATCGAAGATGTCTAAATTAAATGTCAGTTTCCTCTTTGCTTTTTTCTCTATTTACTTATCTCGGAGATGTTATCTCTGGTGCCGAACTGTCTACAGATTTTGCTAAATTTCAGCCAGTGGTTGATTGACACTGAATGCATGGCAGTATTAGCAGGATCTGTAGAGAATCCAGCACCATAGATAACATCTCCGAGATAAGTAATAGAGCGAAGAGAAAACTGACATTTAGACATCTTTAGTTTCCGCTGATAAGTGTCCAGCCATTGGAATACTTGAGCAAGATGAGACTCTGTAAGGACCAAAGGACAGTCTAATTAAAATTCTACAAGTTCACAAACACTAGGCAAACTAGTTAGTAACAAAAATGGCCCTCATAATTCTACCTAGTTAAGTTTTGCGGTCTAGGGTGAGCAAGGAACACAATTTTCAATTCTAGAAGGTAAAATATAAGATGCTCAACATGCAGGTGGCAGGGGAGAGGCAAAGAACAGGGTTCGATTTGGCATGGTTGAACTGAACATAGAACAGCTTACTCGATCAGATCAATCTTAGTCAGTTGCCAAACGAAACACAAGAAACATGCACGACAAAACTCGATCAGATCAATCTTAGTCAGTTGCCAAATGAAACACAAGAAACACGCACGAAAAAATGACTATCCTCTTGATAGTACCAGTGTACCACTTGAACATACTATTCTTTTTTTTTTTTTTTGCGACTACTTGAATATACTATTCATATATGCATGATTTGGTTGTTTTCTGCCATTGCAATGCACGGCATCACATTTTCTTGGCTCATTTTTCCATTTTAGAATCTAATTTGTAAAGGGTAACTTGAATTGATCTTAGTATCATCCCAAGATTAAAAAAAAATAGTTCTTTCTTATTAGTTACTGCATTGATAAGTAAAATCTTATTTTCATGGCTGTAATCCATTTCAGGAAGGCAATGCTTGGATGACAGAGGTGTTGGTGGTGGTGTGCCCTTCCCTGGTTGCCACTTGCCAGAACGGAGGAGACGCCGTGCTGCTTGGATGAGCAGAAAGTTTTTTATGTATTATTAGTTTTGTTGACAGTTGCAATCTGAGATGTTAGACCTATGTTGCATAGTGGGTAGAGTTATAAACTGCGATTGTTGTATGTATGCTGTGATTGATGTATGTATATGGGCTGATTAATATTTGTATAGTATACTGGTTGTAATGGAAGAATTCTAGGTTAATAAATGGGTTATTATTGATTATTTTAATGATGATAAAATTGGTATTTTTGTGACGAAATGTTCATGAGCTTTGGTGGGCCTGGCCCAATTTACCTGTTGTGTGTGGACTAATAAAAAGTGTCATGTAGTGGTATATTGTCCAATATGTTGTGACGAGTTTAGTCCTGTCATAAATTAGTGATAGGAGAACTGTTGCCATTCTATCAGTGACAATATCCTCTTGTGGTCATATAACCTGGTAAGTGATTCACCTTCTGTGAGGACAATCAGTTCATCACTACATGCATGCAGTGATAGGAAACAAGCTATTATTGTAATCTAACAGTCACAGAAGCTCAGATTTCTTATAGTATGCCAACTCCGAAAACACAAAGTTCTAAAAGGGGAATGAAGTAGGCACATCGGAAATCTTGCATAAGGTAATTGATGACTCTTATAGCTTGCTCGACGGAGCAAAATTTACCACTGGTCTCTAAACCTGGCTAGAGGTGTCATCCAGGTTCTCGAACTTCCAAAATGATATCTATAAGTCTCTAAACTTGGCACACGGTGTTATCTAGGTCCTTGAACTTTTAAGGTGATAATAGCAGGTTCTTAGACTTGGTCAGCAGTGTTATTTAGGTAATCTTCGCTCGTCCCTAAACTTGGTTGGTGGTGTCATCTAACCCTATCTATCTATAAGCTAGTGTGGCACGTTGGTTCTACATGGATCCAACATGTGTCAATTAATCGATCATTAGTTATGTAATATTTATCATAACATTATAAATTATATAAAATAATTTAAATCCATGAAAAATTAAATTAAAATATTAAAATAATTTACAACAACAGATATATATTAGGTTTAAACTAAAATAAAAAACAATACAAAAATTAATTTAAAATTTGTGTATTATTAATAGTATTAAAATTTAGCTATAGCATTAGAAGTTTTCTATACTAAAAGTTACATCTAATTTTAATATTATTTAAAAAGTTTTAATAGTAGTATTATAGAAGTAACTTTTCTGTAATAATACCATAATACTATAACACTATTATTAGAACTTTTAATACTACAATACTATTATTAAAAGTTCTAATACTATAATACTAATTTTTTGTTGCAAATTATTTTATATAGTTTATAATTTCATAAATATTATAAAAATAATGATTGATTAATTGACACGTATTGGATCCATGTCTAATGTACAGTCAACTATTTAAGATTGTTGTTTTTTGTGACAGCTTCCATTATGGTTGGGCAATATCTCGCATAATTATTTATGTAGTAGTGATTGTTAAGATGGATATCAAGATTCGGGATGTGAACAATAGTATTGCCAATATGGCTAATATCCATCCCTGCACCATTTGCTGCATGAATATAATCACCTTTCATACTTGTTAGGGTTAGTTCTCTAATTCTCCGGTGATATGATCGGTGGCGCTTGGTGGTGTACCAGTTGGTATCAACTGTGCATGAGCTAGCTACTGTAGCAACCTTTTTTTGATCTGGAAGGATGTCCTCAAAATCTATGCTAGCAATGATCAACACTATGACCCTTCTTGTAGCATACCTAACACAATGGGGCATCATCATGCATCTTCTGGGGGGCACAGGGGTTGTTGTTGTTGTAGGTGCATAGCGTTGTTGTTGTAGGTGTCATGGCTGCCTCCTTTTGATGCAGTGTTGTGTCCGCGACCACAGGGCGAGGAGCCACCGCATCCATACCCACACTGGCTTCCCTGATTGTTGCCTCTACCGCGCGGTCACCACATCCTCGACTGGCTGCATTAGTAGACCAAGATGGCAAGACTCTGGGCTAATGCGCAATGCAAAGATTCACAGTGTAGGGTGTTTAATCTTTAAGTAATAGGTCATTAGCCCTTTGTTCGCTGTTGTTTTGGCTGATAAGCCAGTAAGCGCATTATGTAACTTTTTCTCTATAAATACACGTGAAGTCGTTTTCTGAAAAAAAAGATCTCGATCTTATCAACCACATTAGGTTATTGTAAAATATAGATAATAAAAAGAATCTCGACATAAGGGCATTTGCATTAATCCTGTTTTTATAAAGCATAAAAACACTTCAAGGTTAGAAAAATTGATTAGTAACTTTTTTTTTTCTAAAGAAACTTTAGTATTAAGCTCTCGAAATCCATATCCCTAAAGAAATGGGGAACAAATAATATCAATATTAGCATTAGACTCCAGGTAAAAGACGACTAATAAAGATATAAAATACTAATATGAATTTTAGGAATGCACGGCAAGGGTAATATAGTAATTTCGCGTCATCTTATATAATGCACCTCCGTTGTCCAGGGCTCTCAACCCTGTAATTAATCCCCGTTGATTTTTCGACGAGCCACGGAGTCACCACCGGCCGGCGCCGCGCCGCCGCCATCGTCCGTCCCGTCCATCCCAACCGCAACCACAGGTAAACCTTAACCCCCCTCCTCCCATTCGTCCCCAACCATCGCCATCCGCGCGCTGACATCGCTTCGCAGCTTGCTCCTTCTCCCTCCCCACCGGCGAGCACGCGTCGGCGGCGGCGGCGGCGGCATGGACTGCCCCAAGCGGGGCGCGGTGGCCAGCGACCTCCCCGAGGAGTCCTTGGTAGAGATCCTCGCGCGCGTCCCCGTCAGGTCTCTCTGCCAATCCAAGTGCGTCGCCAAGGCCTGGCGCGGCGTCATCGAAGATCCCTTCCACCGCAAGAAGCTCCCCCAAACCCTACAGGGGTTCTTCTCCATGAAAAAGGACGTCCACGGGCTGCATATCAGCTACACCAGCCTGCTTGAGAGATCCCAATTCGACCCGGACGACGTCTACGGGCCGCATATTGGTTACACCAACCTGCGTGTGAGATCCCAAATCGACCCTGGCCTCTCCTTCCTGACGAAATTGCCCGAGTTTGACACACTCACCTTCTTGGATTCCTGCAACGGGCTCCTGCTCTTCGGGCACATACAGACGTCGTCAATGGGCTATGTCGTGTGCAACCCCGCCACAAAGCAATGGGGGGCAGTTCCCAGTTATGGCCCTCCTTCGAGGAATGATCCAGGACCTATGTATTTGGCATTTGATCAGGCTCTCTCCGCTCACTTCCACCTGGTCCAGTTTGTGTGGGATGACGACGGCGACATCAATGACGAGGAGGAGTTGTTTGCATCAGTCAATGTCTATTCATCCGAAAGTGGTCAATGGATTCACATCAAAAGTGGCTGGCACGAACATAACTTGGAAGGATGGTATAACCTGGGCCGGTGTGCTGTTCTCAATGGCATGCTGCATTTCATAATCTATGGCAACGATACAGTTCAGATTGCTGCTGTTGATGTACAAGGAGTGACACGAAACATCATCCCAGTGCCGATTACAGCTAGGATGCAGTGTTGGCCAGAGCCTGGTTATGTTGCTCAATCCCAAGGGTGTCTTCATTACATCAATATAGCAGCTGATGCTCAACTGTCCATCTGGGTTCTTGAGGACCATGATACACAAAAGTGGGTCTTGAAGCACAGAGTGAGCTCTATGGAGCTGTTTGAAAAACTGAGTCCTCGGCAGAGTTACGCAGGCCGCAAAGATGACTACAGTGTGGTGGCCATGCATCCAGATGCAAATGTGGTTTTTATTGTTCAAAACTGGAACCAAAAATTGATATCATATGACATGGACCATAAGCTAGTGAGTGTTATCCAGACATTAGAAAAATATAGAAATGTTGTAGTACCGTATGTTCCATGTTTCTTGGAGTCACCTACACTCACAAATAAGCTCTGAATAATGTACTGCATCTCTGTATGCAGTAGCTATAAGAGCTTGATTATTAGGTCTTAGTAGAATTAGGTGATGTATTCGTCAGATGCTTGGATAAATGTTTCTGATGCGCGATTGGTCTAAGTGATACTACAAGGGAGCTTACACATTCTTATAAGGTTTCATTTTTATGCTAGATATGAATGAATATTGTTGCACAACTTGCATGGATTGCAATTTTCACGTTCAAGTGTTAATGGTTCATGTCATTCTGTGTCCAGAATGATAATTATCTTACAAACTGCCTTGCTGTTTTATGTCCTTGTTAGTGAGTAGTTACCGACTGACTTTTTGTTTCCTGAGATGTGTGCGCATGTTTATTTGAGGAGACATTTGCTCCTGTGTGCATGCTTGTATATTCTGTGTATGAATATGTTTGTGCATGTTAATAATACCATTTTCGTGGATATGTTGGTCCTGTGTATGTTTGTACATTCTGTGTATGGAAAAATGTATTATATATGTTAAACTAAAGGCTGCTTTAACATCAAACTGCTTATTATTAGTTTCTTCTGAAGGGCAATAGTTTCTGCTGATTATATGATATTTTTAGTTTACACAACTTTTTTTCTCATGTATATGCACGCTGCTTACAAAACCTAGAACCGTCTAAAAGAGGTTTTGAATAAAGCAGATATACTTATTGTTTGGGTTTAGCCTAGCAGAGGTTTAGAAGACGACTACATTTCTATTTCTTTTCACTAACCCCAATTCAACATAAAAACAGAATCGAATAAACAGTGTAAAGTTCTAGAGTATATGGCATTAACTTAGTATAAATAATGTTCAAAAGTCTTCTGTTCTGAATTACATCTGGCACCAAACCTGTCTGTCTTGATGCATCATGCCTTTTATTTCTCTTTTTGGTATATATATATACATGTTTGCATAGGTCTTGCTACACCAGACCTTCAAGCTCTAGAGAGCCTACTTATATCAAGCATCTGGCTCTCATGATATCTATGTCAAGAGGTATCTTAGCTTTAATTTCAGTCGTACAGAGGGACTTCGTTTAGTTATTCAACCATTTTATAAAGGGGTAGTGTCAAGATGACCCAGCTATGTTGGCTGTCAGCCTAACGTACAGTTACATGCATGCATGGGTGTCTTGCTTGATTTTACCAAGGTGGAGGTGGAGGGTCGCCCAACTGGATATACTCCGCCTGTTGCAAAATAAATTACTTTTTAATAAGGTTTAAATTCATACTAATATTCTGCCCAACACATGGAACACTATCCCTTAATGTGGAAATTTATTGTTGGGTGCATGCAAATGATAACTGTCAAATCCAAGGGTTCTTTCGGGAAAAGAAAGAAGAGGGAGACGAGCATACATGCCTCTTTGTCTGTCCTCAATATGTCTGAAAACATCTAAAAACTTACTATTTCTTAGGAGAGAGAGAGGGAGTATTCTATTTAACCCAGCAATGAATTACAAGGTCACATCTATTTTTTTGATTTAATAGGATATACGGATTCACAAAGGATACAGTCCCTTCCAGTTCTATATATATTCCCTTGGTTCCAAGTTGTTTTGGGTTTTTCGGACTCATAGTTTTTGCTGCGCATAGTAAAAACTATAAATTTAGAAATACCAAAATGTCTTATAATTTGAGATGTAGGAAGTAGAAACAAACACATTAATCAGCTGAGTCATGGTTAAGAATTTTCCAAGTGATGGTTTTGGAAAAAAATGAATTGGAATTATTCACACTGTTAGAGACAATTTGATAGATGTGCTTTGTTTGTGCCAGAACCAGAGCACCATGGTAGTATTAGAAGCCATGGAGAGCCTTCGTATCAGAAGGAACTGCGCAAAGTCCGGCACCAGAGAAGAGCAACTGATATTTAGACATCTTCAGTTTCCACCGAATATACATCTAGCAACACATGGATATACCAACTATATATATCTTGATTTTTTTTAAGGAGTCCACCCTACATCTTGCACTCCGCCTCCGCGGCAGGGCCAAGCACAAGAAGAAGACGTACACCAAGCCCAGAAGATCAAGCACAAGCATAAGAAATTAAGAAGGTGAAGTTCGCCATGATCAAGCAAGGTGTGACCCGCCTCGATCCACAAGGACCAAGGAATGCCCCAACATGACCAACCACTTGGACTGCCACTACTGCGGCAAAGTGCAGCCTCACCTATGTCTACAATCAATCGCTTGCACTGCTTTGCTTTACCCGCTTATCCATATCTTGATTTTGCCCTATATATCCTGGAAAATAACAAATATGTGTCATGATTTCCTTTTATTGCTCCCATTGTATTAAAACACATTGACAAAGGCCAATCATGCACCTAGTGATTTAAAAATCAAAGGGACCAAAGTTCGAATTTATTAGGAAAGGAGTTCAGACTTCGAGCATATTTAACAGAGTCAAAATTAAAGTTTGCTCCCACAAATTTGGACCTTTGCTGCATTGCTCTGCTGCTTTTTTTTTGCTAATTAATCTAGGTAGTAATGGCATGGATTGTTAATAGTTGTTACAGGTATCCACGCCACGTCCCAACTGTCTGAGCACTGTTGGATACTTGGATGACGTACGGACGATGAACGGACTCAGGTGCTGCCAGGCCCAGCCCAAAATCTAAATCTTATACTGTACGACGATCGTGAAGTCCACTGCCCACAAGCGCGGGTGTTGCTAGGGTTTAGAAATCACGCCCCGGGGGCGTCGGCGATCCCGGCCATCTCCGCTGGTACGTACGTGAAGTCCCCCTTCGCTTCCCCATTGCTGCAATTTTCTCTCCCATCTCCATCTCGATCAATGCTGCTTTCACAGGTCTTCTCGATAGGTGCCATGCAGAACTGCTCCAAGGCAAGCGCCAGCGCGGTGGCCGCCCTCCCTGATGACATCCTGGTGGAGATCCTCTCCCGCATCCCTGCCATGTCCGTCTGCCGGTTCAAGTGCGTGTCTAAGGCCTGGCGCAGCCTCATTGCGGATCCCAACCACCGTAAGAAGCTCCGCCAAGCCATGCAAGGACTCTTCTTCATGACTCTAGGGAATGGCCACTTCAATTTCAGTTTGATGGATCTGACAGCAAGCAGATCCGTGCCTCTGGACATTGACACTGCCTTCTCTTTCCTGACGGAACGGCCTGGAAATCATAACCTCATCTTGCTAGATTCCTGCAACGGTCTTATGCTCTTCGGGCACCGGAGGGAGCCACCGTACTATGAAGAAGCATCCGTGCGGCTATATTGTGTGCAACCCGACCACAAAGCAATGGCAAGCCGTGCCCGCTTGCGGCTCTCCTCGAGGAGCAAACGATGCCTATTTGGCTTTCGATCCATCAGTATCCTCCCACTTCCACTTGGTCCAGTTCCAGAAGACTGACATGTACTTGGAGTTGACGTCGGTGCACGCTTACTCTTCTGAAACTGGGACATGCATGGAGTCATCACAACCAAACCAAGGAAGAAGACGAGCAACAACAATTGGAAGGATGGTGGAATAATCGTGTCCACCTATCTATGAGCAATCCGTGCGCTTTTGTTAATGGCTTCCTGCATTTGATAGTTTGGGGCTTGCATAAAAAACAAATAGTTGTTGTAGATGTACAAGGAAGGGCAAGAAGGATAATCAGACTGCCAGATGTGGGTTGCTGCTAATAGGGAGAGTTGTAGCTGTATTTATTTTGGTCAATCACAAGGGCATCTGCATTGCATTACCAAAGAATCATATTTTCATGACAAGTACAAACTCTCCATCTGGGTTCTTCAAGATTATGATGCACAAAAATGGGTCCTGAAGGACACTGTAAGTTCTGTCCAGCTCTTTGGAGATGAGTGTCACAGAAACATCGTGCTGGACAGCGAGGTAGCTGATATGCATCTCGATTCCAATGTGATTTTCTTTTTTTCACCCTGTGAACATAACTTCATAGCATACAACATTGACCGTAAGAAAGTGAGTGTCTTTGGCACTTCCAAATCTATAATTAGGCTGAAGGTTGGTCGCTATGTTCCCTGTTTCTCAGAATCACCGGAGCTTCTCAAATAAGCACTGAAAGTGTGCGTGCTCTAAGTACGAGCTGCTAGCAACTTGGTTAGATTGTAGTAAACTCAGGTGAAGTATTCTGCCCATCCTTGGATCTAAACATTCTCATGTGTTTGCTCTAATTAGTACTGCAAAGTGCAAACCTGTTGAGACATTTATATAGTGTATCTTTATGGATGCTAGTTAAATTAGTGGATGCAGTTGCCCAAGTTGTATATGACTCACATGCTTCCTTTTTCTTGGCCGTACTAACGAGCAGCTATTTATGGTGATTTTTTTTTGAATTGACCTTGTGTATTCATTTTTGTTTTTTTTAGAATAATAGGTTTCCCCCGCTTTATTAGAAACAAAGCGAAACAACAATTCAGGTTCAGAAGCGTCCAGGCGCAACATGCGCACCACAGCCACAAGGCCAAAATCCTAACTGGAACATGAATCTAGCTCAAAGCTATAACAGAGTTTCAGCCATCACAACTGTGGGAGCATCAAAAGACTGAGAAGCTGAACGATCCAACTCTGACGACTCCGGAGTCCACCTGATATGCGGCGGCGAGTTCGCTTCCTTTTCCAACCACTCGGATGATCAGCTCCAACCTTTCCTGGATCTCCGGCTTGAGCATAGGTATCCATCTCCTGAGCATCTTTGCCAGCATCCTGAAAACCTTCCGCATTCCACTCCATGTTGTCCCCCGAAAACAAACAGCATTTCGTAATTTCCATAACATCCAAGCAAACAGCCGAGGATACAATATTGGTAAGAATATGCTTTTTTACTGGCCAACCATCGAGAAGCCACAGATTCAAAATTGCTACCCAAATTAATGTTCAGACATTCGACAGCCGTTCCCAAACATGCTTCGCCACACAGCACTCAAAGAATAAATGGTAAATCGATTCAGGTTCCGAGCAAAACAGACAAGTAGGATCACTCACTTCTCTTCGCGTTTGGCAAGATTATCACGAGTTAGCAATCTGTTATTCGAAAAGCAGCCAAAGGAAGAACTGAACTCTAGGCGGAATGCACAACTTCCGGAGCGGCGAGGAATAAAAACAGAACCATCCCTCTATGGTTAATAACTGCATACAAGGACTGCACAGAATACTTTCCATTGGAATTGAAATTCCAAAGGATTTGATCTCTCTCTTCGGAATAGTTAATACTTTTCGCAATGTAAAACCAGATCATCCCAAAGAAGCATCATATCAGCAGAAAAGTTTCTTCTAAAAGACAGCTTAAGCACATCCCCCTCCCACACATCCCTAATAGATTTGCCTTGCTGTTCATTAATGACATATAAAGGCCAAAAGAGGATGGCTAAACTGGTGTTCCCAAACCACTGATCCTCCCAGAATCTAATGTTTTTCCCATTCCCAACTACCCATCTGATGCCCATATGTGCAGCCTGCATAGCCCATCTCACACCTTTCCAAAAAGGTGAGGCACCAACATCTGGACAGCAGAAGATATTTGGGCTACTAGTGTTATATTTGAAATCAACTATCTTAGTCCAAACAGAGTTAGTATTTAGATGGTATCTGAAGATCCAGGAACTTAACAAAGCCATATTAAGACTTCTCAGATCAGGGATGCCTAAACCACCCATTTCCTTTTTCTGAGCCACTAACTGCCAGTTTGCCAAATGGTATTTATGATGCTCTTCAGTATTATTCCATAAGAAGTGACCCATATGGGAATTGATCATATCTATAGCCCATCTCGGGAACTTAACAATAGAGAGAAGATAAATGGGTATGCTAGCTAAGCAAGTCTTCAGAAGGATAAGCCTTCCTGCATATGACAGGAGTCTTCCTCTCCACCCAGCAACTCTATTAATAATTTTGTCTATAATAGGCTGTAAATCTTCCCTTCTTAGCTTAGTGTAGTGTAAAGGAACACCCAAGTATTTTAGCGGGAAAGAGCTTCTTTTACAGCAAAAGGTCTTAGCAAAAAGGTTTGATCTATCCTCATCCATACCAATTGTCAACAGGTCACTTTTGTCATAATTGATTTTCATTCCAGACAACTGCTCAAAGCAGACTAAGAGCCACTTGAGATTAGCTGCTTTACTCAAATTATCTTCCAGGAAAAGGAGAGTGTCATCAGCATATTGTAAACTAATAATACCTCCATCTTGTACCTGGGATAGAAGGCCAGAGATAAGGTTCTTTTTAGCTGCTTTCATAAGCATCCTTGAGAAGACATCTGCAACTAAGTTGAACAATAAGGGGGAAAGTGGATCCCCCTGCCTAAGACCTTTACCAGGCTTGAAGTAGGAACTATTCTCATCATTGATTCTAACACAGATAGACCCACCTTGAACTACTTTCCTAATCCACTCTCTCCATCTAGGGCTAAAGCCTCTACCTTCTAGCATCTCATCCAGGAAACTCCAACTCACCCTATCATAAGCTTTTTCATAGTCTAGTTTCAGGATAACACCAGCCTCCTTTTTCCTGTGGATATCATGAATAATCTCATGAGCAGCCACCACACTTTCCAGGATAAATCTGCCTTTTATGAAGGCAGTTTGGTTAGATGCCACCAGCCTCTCTGCAACTTTTATAAGTCTATTATTCAGCATTTTAGCAAAAATTTTGAAACTACAATTGATTAGGCTTATAGGTCTGAATTTCTTGAGATTCTTAGCTTCAGGTTCCTTAGGAATAAGAGTAATCATGGCATAGTTTAACCTATCCAGATTCAACTTATTCTGTTCAAAACTTGTAACTAATGCCATCATGTCTTCTTTAATGATCTCCCAAAAAACTTGGTAGAAAAGGAAGGGAAAGCCATCAGGCCCTGGAGCCCCTTCAGCATAAGACCCAAAGACTGCTTCCTTAATTTCTTCCATAGAAAAAGGAGCTTCTAAAAGCTCATTCTCAAGATCAGTTACTTTTTCATCCTCCTCCCAGAACTCCATTCCTAGCTTTAAACCACTCTTCTCTTCCTCTCCAAAGAGAGTTTTGTAGAAGTCCACAGCATGCTTAAGCATGGCTTCATTTTCCTCAATCCATCCTTCAGGCCCCTCTAAACCTGGGATTCTTTTTTTCCTGTTTCTTTGATTAGCTACAGCTTGAAAATAGGCTGTATTCCTATCTCCTTCCTTAATGTTTCTCCCCCTAGATCTCTGCCTAACTGTGTATTCATTTTTGTTGAGTCGGTAACATTATCTTCTGTATCTTGCAAATTGTACGTGTTATGGACGGGACAGTTTCAAATTGAAATCTTGCAGTAACATAAAAAGCTTATACCAAAAAAAAAACCCCTTTTTTGCTGCTGTGCAAAAAGAAACGATCGATGTACTTTGAGGTGATCTCTCTGGAGAAAACAAACAGCTTCTGATATTTTTATATGTAGAATTAATTGTCCTGGATGTATGACATCTGATCTTTAATTAACACAACATCAGTTGTGCTGGTGCTCGAAGCATTCACAAGGGACAGTGATGCAGCTTTGATTTGGATGGAAGGATTGTCTACTGGGTGTCAGCTTCTGAGTAAAAAGGTAGTTCTCTCCGAGAGAGAAGTACCATGTTGGACCAGCCTGATGCTGAGAGAGCTATTTCTACATTTCCATAAACCCCGAAGAACAATATTTGTCAGCTTGCTCACTGAAACCTCTGAATTGACTTCAGTTTTTGTTGCATGTGCTTCCTTGGATTTTGGAAAATAACTGAGCATATTGGTCGTGTTCAGCAATAATAATGTCATTACCAGGAGCTTTTCTCGAGTGATGTAAGAACTTTCTACTGCCTGAAACCTTTGGAACATAGATTGGAAAACCAAGCAAATATTGTGTAATCGAGAATTGAAGGGCTCCAGGGTGTCAGGAACTGAGGACGGTCGCTGCTCTCTCCAGTCTCTCTATTACCGTCTACCCACTATAGAAATTGAAGGAAGCGCGCTTCATGGCACTCTACTAGCGCTTTTCAATTCAGATGGTGAAGAAACGGTATAAAGTATTTGCTAGACACATATATAATGTCGATAATTGCAGGCATCCCATAGAGTGATCTACTTATTTATTCACCGACAACATGCAAGACCATTTCTATTTTAGAATGTTGTCTAAATTTCCATCCGCTGCACTAGCACATTTCATAATGGTAATATGAAAAAAAAAACATGATTTACAGCAATATGCATCAGCTTGTTCAATCAAACATCTAGTGCTATCAGAATCTAAAGATTACGTGAGAGTGCAAAACACGTCACGAGAAACATGATTTTACTCTCACAAAAACAATGTGTGAGGGTACACCGTCACATATTAACTCTCATGATAATAGACACACGAAAATACCATTTTCATGAGAGTTCACCGCCATGAATAGTAGTAGGTTCCTCGTATCTTGTTTATTCCATCTTGTATATTAATTTATCTATGTTGAGCTGGTAATAAAAATATCTTCCATATCATCCAAATTGTGTGTGTTATGGATGGCGGTTTCAAATTGAAATCTTACCAAAGCTGAGACCACAAAACACCCTTTTTTTGTTGATGTACCAAAAACGATGTACTTGAGGTGGTCTCTCTGGAGAAAGCAAACAGTTTCAGATATTATTATATGTATAATTCATTGTCCTGTGGACATACGACATCTTAGGCTCCGTTTAGCACAGCTCTACTTCACTATTGAAGCTGTTTTTCTTCATCATGAGTAGTTTTGTTTCTTCTCGATGAAGCTGACCTGTTTTGAAAAATTTGTTTGGCAATACAGATTTACCATATTATGTTCAAGGTATCGAGACAACCTTGCAAAGTTGGAATGTTGATATAGAAGCATAGAGCCAAGGGTTCACCTCAATGTAGACTAGGGGTGACTGACAAGTCACTAATACCGTGGGAAAATATCATGTGTGTTCTATCTTTAGTGTTCATTTCAATTCTAAGTTCTTACATGCTTAGTCCGATTTTCTAGAACTGAATTGATTGACTTCTCACCCTAGGTGGCAAACCACTAGCTAGTGGTTTATTAGGGTTATTTGTTGTTCTAACAAAATTGCGTTTTTTAGTGGTCACCGTCTATTCACCCCTGCTAGCCAATTCCTTAGATCCTACAATATCGCCAACATAAAGAGGAAGGATCCGGCCAAGAGATGAAGTATGTATAAATGAGGTAGGATCATGAGTGCTTAAAGAGAAACCGACAACATTGATCATAGAGGCAAAGCACTCAAAACCAAGTATGAGGAACTTGCTTCAAGCTAAAAAAATAGAACGGCAGACGACAAACTTTGTTCACAAGAACATACAGTACCAAAGGGGAGGTCACATATACACCTCTCACCTATAATACATAAAGGAATCAGACTCCGTATTATCGCTAAACATGTTGTTTTAACTTGTTTGAGCATGGGACATATGCACATATTAGATACAAAGGGTGTGGCCAAAAACGTTTTGAAGTCAGTCATTAGCAGACGCAAGTTCTTGTAACTTGCATGAGCATGATTATCAATTCTGGTCATATACGAGTCCTGGAGGGCAAACATGCAGTTTGAAAAGTGAAAAAGAAAAAAAAAAGACACTCAAACTTTGTTTTTGGAATATAACTCTATCGTTTTTTTTAACCTCTATCGTTGGTTAGGTCGGACGCGGTTATCGCGCGACGGGTCGCGCCGAATGGAAGCGCGCGACCCCCCAGTCTAGGCGCGACCAAACAAGGCGGGCCCACGCTGCTTTCCATTTTGAGGTGACCTATACATACGCTGTCGGCTGCCAACTCGTCTACGCCCAAAATTCTCCCCCCCGCCACCTACGAGGACGCCGAGGCCGGGGCGGCGGGCGGCGGCGGCGGCATCAAAATCCAAAAAAAATCATTTTGGCCTCTCCGCCGATTTCCTCCTCCACGGAGATTTGCTGCTCCCTCTCCGCCCTGGGCACATGAATGCAGGTAAATCTCGAGTCTCCCTCCCCATCCCCCAAGTTGCTATATTGCTGGAATCGATCTTTTCTCCCTTTCAATCCTCTGCAGGAGATGTATGCATCTAGATCGTTTTCTGTGTGGAAGTACTGATTAGATGTGGATTTTGAGGTCCAGTTGCTTGCTTCTCGTCGACATCAGTTAGTGGTTATACAGATTTGATGAGAACCAAATGGACCTTCACTGTTTGTCTTTTGAATTTCATTCCCAACTTAATCTATACGACTAGTAGCAATATTGTTTTGCCTTTGAATTTCATTACCAACTTAATCTATATGACCAGAAGCAATATTGTCTGATCTGGCAATTTATTCAGACTAGGCATCTAGAAAAAATGTTGAAAGTGGCAAGTTTTGTTGCAGGCAGTAGCAATTTATAAAAAAGAAGGAAGTTGCTCCACATTGTGGCAACATTGCCCTGATTTGCATAGTATAAAAATTTAGAATGGTAGTTTAGTTAACTGTCATGTTATTATCTGAAAATTGATGTAATAGGTAAAAATTTGTTGCAAGTTGCTATAGTGTTAATAATAAAAGTGATTTATATATCAAGGACAGACTACTTTGTTGGGAAACTAAGAAATCTAAAAAAATAAGGAGAAATTGTAGTTCATCATAATTTATTATGTTGCGAGTAAAATATTGCAGCAATTTATATTATGTGGTGATTTATATTTTGTTGCAGGGGCCCATGGCTTTTCCTAAGATGTTTGATCTAAATTTGGAAGCAATAGATATTGAAGCTTCTGAATATGGTGCATTTGAAAAGAACCAACACAATGAGACAGAAAGTGGGCTCCTAATAGAAGAAAGTAACCAGCAGATTGAAGCTGAGGTTGGTCCAAGTGAAGCTGATGTTGGTCCAAGTGATACAACAGCTGAAATTGGTGGAAGAAACCCTCAGGAGAATGAAAAATCAGTGCAAATTGAGAGCTGTACAGCAGGGTGTGGGAATTTCCAAGTAGAATCTGGGCAAACAATTCCGACAGCTCAAACAAGTGCTGCTGCGGTTGATGTAGAGGAAGGTGTAGAGGTCCTATCTACACCACAAGAGCCTTTCCTTGGGATGATCTTTGATTCCTCAAAAGTTGCTAAGGACTACTACAACACTTATGCTCGTCGTGCAGGTTTCTCCATCAGGATTGACACATCTCGTGAATCGAAGAAAAGCAATATGAAGACCAAGTACATATTTGTTTGTCAGAAAGCTGGTGTCAACAAAAAGCTAAAAGCAGATGAAGATGGCCCCATAACAGAGAAGAAGATAGTAAAACAAAGGCGTCGCGATTATGTTGATAGGACCCATTGCCCGGCTCGAATGGTTGTTAGAAGGTTGCCATCAGGGAATTGGGAAGTTGTTAATTTTGAAAAGGAACACAACCATGAATGTGTCAAGAAATTCTCTCTCACAAAATTCCTAGCATCGCATAGAGATATTCCACTCGAGGAAAAGGAATTTATAAAGTTCCTCCATAGCTGCTGCATTACAACAACAAGAGCATACCAGCTAATGGCCGAGCTCTATGGTGGGATTGAGAACTGTCCATACACAGAAGGTAATCTCAGCAGTGAATTTTTTTTTTATGATTTGGAGCAAATTAAAAACTGTAGATGCAAAAGAACGCATGTTTTTTGCTGTTGATATATATATATATATATATATATATATATATATATATATATATATATATATATATATATATATATATATATATAAAAGCTTATGTGTAGTTAAATTAAACTGTACAGGTGACACAAAGAACTTGCGAAGTTGAGTACAGAGCTGAGTACCGAGGCAAAGATATCAAGGCCACACTTGAATACTTCAAGAGTTGAAAAAGGAAGATCCAAACTTCTACTACAGTTATACTCTAGATGAAATTGATAGAGTAGAAAATCTATTCTGGGTTGATGGTGAAGCAAGGAAGGCATTTGAGTTGTATAGCGACTGCATATCATTTGATACAACTTACTTGACAAATGCCTACAATATGCCATGCGCACCATTCATAGGTAATGCTTGTTGTATGTCTAATTGTCTAGCACTTTATATCTGGAAAAAAGTTAGTTGCTGATCTAATACCATTATTATCCAAGTCTTATATCAGAAAATATTTCTGAGTTATTTCTGAAAAAAATTTGTTGCACAAGACTATTTATGACTGGAGCTACAAGTGTAGGTTGCATTAAAATAGATTTATCAAAAAAACATAAATTAGCATATTATGGTGGTTAGATGTAACAAAAATAGCTAATATAAATCTCGTACTATGTCTGGTTGACAGGAATTGATCGGAATGGTCTCACTGTACAGCTAGGGTGTGGGTTCTTGAGAAATGAGAAAACTGAAGCCTTTGTATGGTTGTTTACTGAGTTCATGAAAGCAATGTCTGGGAGGCAACCAATTAACATCATAACTGACCAGGATATAGCTATGGCAGCGGCAATTGCACAAGTATTTCCAAATGCAACTCACCGTAACTGTAGGTGGCATATAATGGAAAATGCGAGGAAGAAGTTCGGATCATTTTTGGACAGCAAAGAAGACTTAGACATCGACTTCAATGACTGCGTGGACAACAGCTTCACAATAGACGAGTTCGAGCACAAGTGGCAAGCTATGCTGGACAAACATTCCATCAATGATGATTGGAGGTTCAGTCATCTATATGAGATGAGGGATCGGTGGGTTCCAGCATTTTTCATGGAAAAATTTTTCCCTTTCCTGCAAACTACAGCAAGAAGTGAGGGGTTCAACGCAGTTCTGAAAAAATATGTGAACCCGCAAAATTCAGTTCTCAACTTTGTTCACCAATACAAGAAGATACAAAAGAGAATTTTCAGCAGACAGTTGGAACATGAAGCAACTACAGCCATCAAAGTGCCGTTTTACTTGACTGGGCATCCAATGGAAAAGCAAATGAAGGAGGCGTATACAAGGAAGCTTTTCAATGTGTTCCAAGATGAGCTGCAGCTAAGTTCAAGCTATTATATTGTGCACATAGAAGGAGAAGCTGAAATTGATGTTGTACCATATGGTCGTTGCCGTGAGCTGTTGTATGGGTCAAGAACATTTCGTGTGAAAGTGAACAAGGCTGATGGTTTGTATTCTTGTCTGTGCAGCAAGTTTCAGAGAGATGGTGTGCTTTGTTGCCACATACTGAAGGTGTTTGATGCCCTTGCAGTGAGAACGATACCTGAAAGATACATCTTATCGAGGTGGTCTGTTGAGAAGGTGATTGAACCAGATAGTGGACAGGTTGCGCATGATGGTGCAATGTATCTAGAACCAACAACACTATTGGATTCAGGGAGGCACATGATTCGTTATACTCATGTGTGCACAAGCTTTGCAAAAAATTGTTAGGCCATTCTTGATTGAAGATGAAGGATACAACATTGTCATCAAACATTTGGGTGAGATGCAACATGACCTAAATGAAATGAAGAAAAGAAAAGGCTTGGACTGTGTTTCAGAAGTGCAGCTTCAATTGGATGCAGTTACAAATACTGAAAAAGGTCAGGTTACTGTTAAACGCCGCAAGAAGAAAACAAACAAAACGAGCACAACCCAAGAAGGCCCTGCTGTTATACAAGAAACCAGTGGTATGAAAAAAGTAAAAAATTTATTATCTACAAGTTCTGTATGTATACTGGATTACTGGATCATGTGCATTTAATATGATCTATATTTTCAGGTGTTGCAGGTATTCCTAATGACCCACCAATCACAAAGAAGCAAGGAAGGCCTCCATCTAAGAGAAAGAAGGGTATACGGCTACATGCCACCAAGAAGCCGTGTGGTTACTGTGCAAGCACAGAGCATACTACTGCACACTGCCCCACAAAACCAGCGAAGAAGTATACAAAGGAATTGGGAGAGAAGCAAGCTTAGGGGGAAAGAAAAGAACATATAATAGTCAAAATTAATATAGGAGATATTCTTGTGTACCTGGTATAAATGTGTTAGTTGGCGTAATTTATTGGTGAGCAAAAAATTTTGGAAACTAAAACAAATTTCATGATGGAACTACAGCTCTGAAGAATTGTTATAGAATTGTTTGGAGCAATTTATTATATATGCCAAAATTGCAAGTTATGTGCTATATAAATGTTTGGAGCAACTTTTATACATGCTAGTTGCGAGTTATATGTATTCTGTACCCCAGCTTGTTGGTCTGATCTGTTTTTGGTGATGCTATTAGTATATAAAGGAACTTAAAAAAAGAAGCAATCTATGCTCCGTTAAATGCCATCAGATTTGGAAAAAAAAAGATCATGTCTATTTAGAGAATAAAGTTAGAAACTCAAGCTACATGTTGTGATTTGCCCAAAAAAATCAGCATTCCTTGTCGGTTTTTCTACTGCATATTATGCCTATAAAAAAAATCCAAAGAAGTGACTTTTGTAAGATAAAACGTAAGCAAATTTTTTTAAAAAAAGAAAAAAATCTCGCTCTTCCTTGATTAATCTTCTTTCTTTTTTAGTATCAATTTATGATAATTTAAAGGCTTTCCTTTGAGTGGAGTTCTTGTGGCAATCATTTCAGGAGTAAAATTGAACATTTATTCTTGAGAATACATTTCAGGAGTAAACTGAACATTTATTCTTGAGAATACAGAGTTCATATGATAGGAAAATAAAAAAAATTGCTAATCTGAAACAATACCAAATAGTATCATTATTTTTCATGATTCATGAGATACATATATAGTCCATGGATGAAACAGTAAATCAGGTTCGCAAAACCTAGTAGCTTTGTCGACTAAACAGCTCCAGAACAAAAAACAACAAAAGCTTTAGCTTTCTGTTCCAACTAGGAAGGACAAAGAAATTCTTCAATACACACCCAAACTATGGGATTCACTGGCTTGTCCCAAAACTAAAACATAAATGGATTCAACTGTGGGATTCACTAGCATTTTGCTTTCATCGTTAAGGTGGTCTTGAGCCATCTTTGCTTTATCATCTGTATGGGAAAAAATCACAAAAAGTTACATGCAGTGCAAACTGAAAAAGGTTAAACAGTAGTACAGATAACAAAACCAAGAAATAAAAAAAAGAACTAGAATGAAAAAAGGAAGTTATTTTAGAACAGATACCTATTTAACTAGAGATATGAATACTCATGATTACAAGGGGAAATCCCTACTTGATTAGTTGGGGATCAAGGCCCTGCAAAAATAACCAGAAAATAAAAATAATTACAATGAAGAAAAGAAACCCAGAAGTGAAAAGAAGGAGAAAAGAAAAGGACACCACAAAAAAGTGATTACCTGCTCATAGAACCCATTTACTAAGGACTTGTCAACTGAATTAGTAGAGCTGAAAAAAAAAGAATTTGCTAGCTTCACTCTTATATTTGCTATATCAGAAAAGTCAAATACCCTCCTAAGATCAATGTTGACATCCCACATCTCCATAAACATCAGAGTAAATATCCCACAATCATTACTGCAGAGGACAAAGGAAAAATAAAGGAAATTATAAAATCTATACCCTTGAAGCAATTTATGAGCAGAAAAAAATAAAGAAGGCAGTATGTAAACTTACGGGTTTGTTTGTTTGGGGACTGCTGGGTACAAAATTTGAAATTGTTCTAGATCTAGCTTAACTCGGCATGCCTGTACCAACATTTCTTAAAAGAAGGAACCTGAACAAAAATATAATATAATTATAAGAAATGAAAGCCAAGACACGATTCAGAAAAAAGAAAAAATATATATAATGCACATAATAGACATCACTTACAATCATGTCCCTCACTTGAATTTGATACTGTGTATTTTGGTCATAGTATGAATCCAAAAAACAAACAACTTGTTCCTCAGATCAACTATAAAGACAAACCAATGCTTCTGATGGTAGATAGGAAAACACAACTGAAACATGGATAGAAAATTAAAAGAATTAGAAAACTAAGAAAAATAAGAATATTAAACAAAAATATTGACATCAGAACAAATACCTTGTGAGATTGATGAAGTTTGTTTGCTGAATTAGCACCCAGGAAGGACTTCTGAACTACTTCAAAATCTGATAAAGAGCTCAAAGACAACAAACAACCCTACAGAAAAAAAGGTGAAAAAAATAAGGAAATAAAAAACAAGAAATCAAAAAAAGAAAGAATATAAAAACAAAAAAATTACACATACCCCAATTCTAGGATAGAAATAGTGTTTCTTCGACTGACTTGGGTGATGATCTTCAAAATGTTTTCGACAAACACCAGCAACAAGAAAATTGTCCACATGCCCATGAGGTTCGAAAGACTCACCAACTTATTGATAAGTCACAGTTGTCCCAACCAACTGAACACCAGGATACCTATGGGATAAGAATTAAAAATATGCATACAAGACAACAAAATAGGGCAGAAGCAAAATGCAACATTAAGATAATTGGAACATTAAAAACATACATGCGCCATTGACCGTGTGCAAGACCACAAATTATTTTGTAGTATCTCAATTCTTCAGCTGATATTGGGAAGCGACATACTGTTTGGGGTAAAGGAGCATTTGGAATCGCAGGAGTTGTCCTATCCTGAAGCTTGATAATATAAAATTACTAGTAAAGATTAAATAGAACCTAAAGAAAGAATAAGTAGGCTAAACTTTGAAACAGGAAAAATACCTTCCTGCCAGGATCAATCCCTCCCATCTGAAAAACTTCTGTACCTACAGGATGAAATAGGTCCATTGTGGCATCTTGCCTTAATCTTTCCTTAAGAGGGGCAGCAGGTTCTAAAAAAAAGTAAAAAAAAACACAGAGACAAAAAAATAACTTAGAAACTAAAAAAAAGAAAGTGTAAAATTCATATAGAAAAAGAAAATTAGGGGACACAAAAAGCACCTTGAGTGCTGACTGTTCTTGCATTCATCACCCTTGAGTCTCTACAATAGCTGTAGCTTTGTCCCCCAAGTTTTGATTATCTTGATTCCCATGAAACAGAGCCTACATGCAAAAAAAGAAATATCATGTACAGCTTGGTGGAAATTTACGTTCAACTATGAAGAGCAAGTTATTATACATGCGAGTTGCAAGTTATATGGTTTATGTGAAACAAAATTATGCATGAATGTATCTTATATCAAGAACATATTCTATAACTGATGCTAATCTAAAAATGAAATAAAAAAATGAAATATAAATGAAAGGAACTGAGAAAGACTCCAGTAACTAATGATGAAATTAGAATATAGACCAAAAAAGACAAAAGGAAGAAAGATAAACAATTAAAACAATAATTCAAAAGAAATCAGAAAATAGACTAATACCTCTGCAAATTCACCATGACAATCAAGAGAGAGGATTGTATCTTCTCCTATATGCTGAAATCTATCTTCTGCAGAATTGCTTGGTTTCCTCGCTGTACAGATTCTTTGTGCATTTGAACCTATAGAAAAAATTAACAAGGTGAAAAAAAAGGAAAAAAAGGATACAAAAATAAAGGTAAAACAAAAATACCTCTCAACACTGAGAAATTGTTTCTTGTTGAATTATTAGCAATATTGGCATTGACAGATAGGGACTTCAAAGGACAATTGCAACCTTGTGCATCTGAAATTTTGTTAGAAGCATCTAACAGTATCTGAAGAACACTTAGGACTAAGCTCTCAGTTGGCATCATGCAAAAGTGGCACTTGCCATATCTATTCTCAGCAACTAACTTGCACAGATCATCAATAACCTATATAAAAATTAACATGAATAGTTAGAAACAGTACAGATATGAATAATTGAAGGAAAAACCAAAGGGAAAGAAGAAGAAAATCTTACAGCTGAAGGCAAATATTCTCCAAAATATAAAGCAACTTTCTCCTTGAAGCTGTTTCCTGTTGATGATTCAGCTTCGAGATTTATAGGAAAATGATATGACTTCTCTTTCTGAAAAAATCATGAATTCAACAAAACAATCTTTCACCAACTTGCAATATAGAACATCTATAATGATGAAATTCAAATAAGTATACTACCTTGTTGTTACAAAATTGAAGAAACTCCTCCATCAAACTATGATGAGCATCCAAAATCTTGCTCCAAAAAAAAAGGATTACATTTTTTAAAAAAAAAAGTAAAGGAATTAAAAACACTTATACTTTTGAAAGATCCGCATTGCCTGCAACATTCCATTTCTCCCTTGAATTTGCCATCTACAAAATAGATGATTGGTTAAAACAAAATAAAAGCAAATACAATCTGAAAGCAAAATAAAAACTGCATATGACAGGGGATACTTTAGATGCTTAAAATAAAACTAATTTTGAGATGGCAAAAGTAAAAACTAAACTAAGACTGAATAATAATAGAGATAAAAGGAAACAACTACAAGCTAAAGATAATTGAAAAATTAAATTGAACTGCAAATTTGATCTACGTTAGACAAAACCAAAACTAAAATCTGATTGCTAATATTGGATAATAAACATGACTGAGAATAATAAAATTAACTAAACCTAAACCTGAACATGATTAAAAGTACAAACCTAAGATATATACTTTATGTGTAACAAAATTATGGATCAATGTATCTCGTATCAAGGATAAATTCTGAAAATGATAAAAACATAACTGAACTAAGACTGAAAATAAACTAAGAGGACCTAAAATAGCTATTTAGCTAATCATGAGAAACTGAATTAACTACAACTTAAATAAAACAAAAAAAACTAAAACTAAATTAAAACTAAAATAAAACTAAACTGAAACTAAAATGGAAATAAAACAAAACTAAAATAAAAAATGAAATGAAATGAGGCAAACTGAAACAGCTATTGATGAAAGCTATTTAGCTAATCATCAAATAAATGAAAAAAACTTAAACTAAAAATAAAACAAAACTAAAACTAAACCTGAACATGATTAAAAGTAAAAACCTAATATATATACTTTATGTGTAACAAAATTATGGATCAATGTATCTCGTATCAAGGATAAATTCTAAAAATGACAATAACTAAACTGAACTAAGAATGAAAATAAACTAAGGGGACCTAAAATAGCTATTTAGCTAATCATGAAAAACTAAAATAACTAAATCTGAAATAGACAAAAACAAAACTGAACTAAGACTGAAAATAAACTAAAAGGACCTAAAATAGCTATTTAACTAATCATGAGAAACTGAATTAACTAAAAATGAAATAAAACAAAACAAAACTAAAACTAAATTAAAACTGAAATAAAACTAAACTGAAACTAAACTGAAAATAAAACAAAACTTAACTAAAAATGAAATGAAATGATGCAAACTCAAACAGCTATTGATGAAAGCTGAAATAAAACAAAACTGAAACTAAACTGGAAATAAAACAAAACTAAACTAAAAATGAAATGAAATGAGGAAAAAATGAAACAGCTATTGATGAAAGCTATTTAGCTAATCATGAAAAACTGAATTAACTATAACTAAAATAAAAGAAAACTAAAACTAAACCTGAACAAGATTAAAAGTAAAAACCTAAGATATAGACTTTATGTGTAACAAAATTATGGATCAATGTATCTCGTATCAAGGATAAATTCTGAAAAAATGAAAAAAAAAGAACTAAGACTGAAAATAAACTAAGAGGACCAAAAATAGCAATTTAGCTAATCATGAGAAACTGAATTAACTACAATGAAATAATACAAAAAACTAAATTAAAACTGAAATAAAAATAAACTGAAACTAAACTGGAAATAAAACATAACTAAACAAAAACTGAAATGAAATGAGGCAAACTGAAACAGCTATTCATGAAAGCTATTTACCTAATCATGAAAAACTTAAAAAACTAAAACTAAAATAAAAAAAGTAAACTGGAAATAAAAAAAATGAGGCACACTGAAACAGCTATTGATTAAACTAAAATTGAATAAAAATTAAACCTGCATTTTAAATCAATAGATAAAACTGAGAATAATAAACCTGAAACGTCCTGGTGTTAATGGAAATGCAAGTTCAAAATGAAAACGCCTTGAGCTTGCAATACTAAGGCTAAAAATGAAATAAACAAAACTGAAACCAAATTAAAAAAAAAAAAAAAGAAAAGAACTGAGGATAAACGAAACAGCTATTGATGAAAATATAAATGAATAAAAATTAAACCTCAACAGTGGCAGTTGCAACTTCAACAACAGCTTGTTGGACTAGCATCGTTTCTTTAGGCCTTCTAGAATAAACAACAGTTGTGGGTGCCAGGGTTGAAACATTACAGCCTGAGTGTGGAGAAGGTAAGCTATGGTCAAAGACATTCTTCTTAATCAACAAATCTGAGCTTCCCAGTTCTGCCATTGTCCTATGTGACATTTTGGCAGCTTGAAGGCCAGTTTCATCTAAGAGTGAAAACTTTGTTGAAAACATAGACCCGAGTGCTTCATGTTCTGGTTTATCTATGGGTGGCAAAGTTAACTCCAAACCATCAAAAAAGAGGATCTGCGCACCTCATAATTAACAATGTCATCAAGCAATTGTTTAGCTTTATACTCAAGAGGTGATTGAAGAATAACATTGGGTTCAAGAAGATAGTGTGAAGAAAGTTCTTTGGATGGAGACTCAAGCAACTCATTCAATGACACACCTGGAAAGATTTTAGGTTTCTCTGCCAGAGGGAAAGTCAACAAATCTTTGTATTCATCATTATGCATAGTCAAACTATTCTCTTCACCGTCACCCCTTGTTGCTTTAGACATTTCAGTTTCAAGAACAGTATTGGCAAAAGCCTTGCCATCAGTGCGAGGATTATCCAGATTGTCGTTAGCTTCATTGTCAGCATTTTTTATTTCTTCCTTCTGTTGCCCAGAAAAAGAAACATCACTGTTTTGCAAAACCTCAGTACTGCCAGCACCACTGTCTGAGAAATCATTCATTCTTTTGGATCTACGCTCACGAACAACATTAGATGTTGTGTCTTCGACTGTGTTACGAGCACTAGAAGCAGCAAGTTCAGTGGTGCCCTCTTTGATCACTTCTAGTTGCTGCCCAGAATTAGAATGATCATTATTTACTAGTTCGGTGGTGTCTTCTTTGATAACTTCTTTTTCCTGCCCAGAATCAGAGTGCTCATCGTTTTCTATTTCAGTGGTGTCTTCTTTGATCACTTGTTGTTGCTGCCCAGAATCAGAGCGGTCATGATTTTGTAAAAGCCTCGTTGCTGCCCCTAGGACTATTTGTATTGGCTGCAACAGCAGCAAGTTCACTGACACTAGCAGCATGTCCAGATGTGCCAGCAAGATCTATGTTGGCAGCAGCAACATTTTCACTTGTAGCATGTTCAGTCACCCCTAGAATAGTTGTATTGGGAGCAGCAGCATTCTCGATTATACCAGCAGGTAAAGTAGGGGCATCTGATGGTACTTGGCATAGCCGGGAGCAAAATCTGAAGACAGCAAGATTCACATCGGCACTGAAATCGCTGAGAGCTTGTTTGACAACCTCTTTGTTCTGAAAATATGGAAAAAAAAAACATTAGAAACGTATAATTCATATAAAAAATTAATAGCAGAGGAAAAATAAAAAGTTTAGATGAAAAGTACCATTGTAATGGAAGGTGACGTAAAATTTGCATTTACAAATTCTTCAACTCTTTGAGGCTGAATAAGCAATGTGTTGTTCGACATAGCTAAATGAGGCTTCAGCTACAAATAAAAGTAAAAAATGAAGAAAAAGGTAAGAAGAAAATTACAAAGATAGTAGCAAAAAATTGCTTTGGACTCTATATAATTATCAAATCTAAGTAAGATAAAAACACAAATGAAAGTTGATGGGAATGGAACTATTTAAAATGTAAGAAGAGAATAAATAATGAAAACTTACCGGCAACTTTCCAAAATCATTATCTGACAACTTATCCAATGAAATTGCAGCAGCAACCTTATCCTCGGTCCAAACTGAGACTCTTGGCTTCACTTCTTGATCAACAAAATTAGGGATATCCAGAGAATCCAAATAGAGAATCTATGAAAGAAACAATAATAATACAGAGTTAGAAAAATGAAAAAATAAATTAGGAACAGACAACAAAATAAATTAAAAAAATAAACTATTATTCAGACAATTACCGTGAGGAAAAATAGGCAACCAGAAGTAAACTTTTTCTTCCCAGCCTTGGAATCCTTCATTCCCTTGAGCAACCTATCTACAACAAGCTGGCACCAGTTGTGCTTCTTGACTTCTTCGACTTTAAACATTGCATGGAAGCCACGAACACAAAGACTGGTGCAAGAGGTTGGACAAAGCAGAGAGCTAACTGCAAAAAGAAGCCAAATCTGCAACCATTGATCATCAAAAATTCCTTTGCGATCCACAAGTAACATCTTCTCGGCTTGCTTAAATGTTGGAGCCTTTTGATCATGTTCACTGCCTACTAGTTTGTAAAACTCAAAGAAACTTTCAGAACCACTATTCTTTGTATAGACAATACGTTTTGATCCAATTGGAATGCCAAACACTCTATGGACAGCCTGCGGGTCGATCTTGATAGAGCCTCTAAAAGGAACCACAAGTTCTGCTTTGTCAGTATCACATATCCTAACTAACCAGGAAGAAAGCTTCTCATGGGTGGAAGGACATTTGATTTCCAACAGACCACCAAAGCCAATACTGGAAATGCGCTTTTCTTGATTTTTGACAAGCTCTGAATTGATGTGCATTAACTTCTTTGCTGATCCCTTCTTTCTCAGATCCTAAATGAAATTGAAAATTATTAATTAATATAACATGCTGTTGTATATGCAAAACTGATGTGTGCAGTGGCTAACGGCAAAAAAAAAAAAAAGTACATGACGATGGGAAAAAGTATGCTTTGTTTCATTTCAAAAAAATTAACCATCTACCAGGGGAGGCTGTCCAAAAATCAGAGTAGCCAATAAATGCAAAACTTGCCACAGCATTTCATCATATACAAAAAAAAAAAAAAAAATTACCAATTCAAAATTCAGGGCACAAAAAATTTTACATGCTAGTATAATAAAAAAAGACAAACACGCAAAAGAGTACCTTTGCAGCTCTGTTAGAGGATGGAGAACCTTCAAATATGACATCTTCCCCTTTTTGGAACCCTTTTTCTTACAGCTTCTGTTGTGTTACTTGCCTTTCTCTTCTTCTTGTTTTCGGTACAGACTTCTTCATTGTCAGAGCTTGCAGGCGAATCGGCATATGCTCCCATTCTGGTTGATTCATTGCCATCTTGAGGTTTGGGGGCACAACACCTGTTCTGGGATTTGAGGTAGACCTTGTCACCCTCCTTGGTGAAGGAGTGATGTCAACTTCAGATTTACGCTTTCTTCCCATACTAAAAAAAAAAAAAAGATATGACATCAGTTACAAGTTCAAACTGCGATATCTTAATATGTAACAGCTAAACGTCATGATAAAAAAAATTATGGGAAAAACTGTAGACACAAAACTTATTTTAATTTTATTTGTGGGGTCACAGATAGGACACAGATGGGCTTTCCCCAAATTATTTTTGAGACCTGCACAATCTTAGATACAAAAATATCATGCGCAATCATTTGAGATAATCAAAATTTCATATATCAGTTAGATAGAAAATAACTATAGCAAGCCATGCAGATTATCAATTCAAGTTATGATGTCCTAGACCATGGTTCCGTGATTCTATGGCTCATGATAGCCATATGACCGGAAAATAAAAATGATCTGAAGACTTGAAACCTTGACAGGTTAGGAACAAAGGTGACTGACATTATTATATGTTCCTCAGGTGATGAAAATTTGTGTGAACAATGTAGTTGCAGCAGCACAAGTAAAATAGAAAAGCAAAAAAGACCTGCTGGAAACAGATAAGGAACATAGACATGATCACTATTATCAAAAACTGTGGCAGGCTTGCTCAAAAATCAAATAAAAAAACCAGCCATAAAAGCAGACAAAAGAAAATATCCTGATTCCTGAATGTGGATTACTGTTTTTTTATTAACAAAGACCTCAGAGCATCAAATATATGAACCTAAAAAATTACAAACTAAAATTGCTATTGGCAGTAGCATTCTATTCTAATAACTTGCTACAACAAACTAGAAAATTAAAATTAAAATATTTTATACTATAGGTGTTCCTACTGCTGCTAGCACATTAGCCCCCACCACCAAAAACTAAGGCAACTTCCTCCCAATCAAGCGCCCAAGCAAGCGGCACAGGGATTGTACAAAAAGTTTCCATCAGAAGATTATTGACAAAAAAAAGGGGGGGCAGGGGATAGGGTTTTAGTTGTACTCACATCGGGCATAGGATGCCGTGGTTGCTAGACTGAGGAAGAAGAATCGATGACCGAGCTGTACCAAAGTTGAAGGTGAACTTAGACACTACAGCAGCCTGAAACCCCCAATTCGATTAAAAAAAGACAGTATGAGCAAGCAACGATTGGGGCACACACCCGAAAGAGATAGGAGAAAACTTCTAGGGCAAGGAGCGCACCTTGCGTAGTCACGGCCGTCGCAAGTTGCCGCCAGCACCACTCGCTGCCGCGCTTTGAAGCAACGACGACGTCGAGTTTCGGCGCCGGCGACTGCTGCTAACATCGGGGAGGAGTGAGCAATGATTGGGGATGGAGACCGAGAGAGAGAACAACCTAGAGGACAAGGGAGAGCACCTTGCGTCGTCGAGGGCGGCCGCGAGCTGCAGTCCACCGCCACTCGCCGCCGCGCTTCCGGACAGAAACGCCATGGATTCGGGCGGCCGCTCAAACGGAAACACCGATGATTCTGAAAGAGCTGAAAACGGGAAGAAGGCTATTGGCCACAGGAAGGCCCCGTTGGGGTCTATTGGGCTGGGCTCCTATCGGAGAGGTCGCGCGCTCGCCGTGGAGCGCGACGGGTCGCTTAATAGACTTTACGAGAAGATATAGATTGTCGAAATTCTGATGAGACAGTGCCAAGATAGGGCCATATTATGCCTGAATTTTTACCCTTTTTTTTAGCCCTGGAAAACTTTGGGGCCCATCTGCACAGACGCATGCCCCAGCATAAAACTGATTTTCACAAACGCACACCGTGAAGATCAGAGACTCCTAATTAAAATCAAGGGGCTCGTTTACTCGTTCGCTCGCTCCGGTTCAGAGTCTTGTTGGTCTGCTCTAGGGTTCAGATCAATTTCCCATTTTCCCCCACTCGATTTCACCTCCTCTGCACCGCCTCGCGTCGGCGCCGTCGATCCCGGCCATGCCGGCGGGCTGGTAAGCACCCTTCGCGTCCCCGCTGCCGCTGTTTCGTACCTGGCGCAGGCACATTCACTGGCGTCTCTTCCTTCTCGATCGTCCACTTCGCAGATCGTTCGCTAGCTGTCGACGATGCCATGGACGACTGCTCCAAGACGAGCGCCGGCGCGGTGGCCGCCCTCCCCAAGAGAGGTGGAGTTGTGTCCAGGGCTCCAGGCTCCCTGATGACCCACTGTACTTCTGGATGTATATACGAAACTGGGGTGTGGAGGCCAGATCAGAGAGAAGTTTGAATGCAGTCATTATCTAGATGAATGCTGTTGCCCAACCTATGATGATCTCCATCCAGTTCAGGCCAGCCCAAACCCAAGTTGTTGAGACTTGTGAATCGACCACCAGACCTGTTTAGTGTAGGAACAAGAAACCAAACCTCGATCACACTGCACATCTACCTGTTTTGTGGACATATGTGTTAGAAGACACCATGGATCATGTTCAAATAAAATTCTTCAAAAAAAAAAAAATTTGGAGAGAATTGACTTGGCAGTGGCTATATTTAGCTCTTCCCATGCCAGATCTTGGATGGGTCGTGTGCATACCCAACTACTAGTACAACTACCCAAGGTCGTCACTAGGCCGATCACTATACGATGCTTAAATGTGACCATTTTTGTTAAGGTCTTATTTGGCACAGGTCAGTTTCAGAGCAAAATTATTTTTTAGGAAAAAAATATCTTCACGAGACGGCTTTTTTGTGAAGCTGAGATGTTTTAAGAAAATTGTTTAGCAAAAACAGCTTCACGTGAGAGGCCAAAAGATTAAAAAGACCTTAGTGCCCTTACCTTTTTCTTTTTCTTTTCCTGAGGACATGCCTAGGCCAGCGCGCATGGACGCCCTGACTTGTAGCGGTGATCACGTGCTACCCTGCACCGACGTACACGCTTGGGCCCACGCTGGTGGCCATGCCCTAGCTCAGCGTCTGCGCCAGCAGTCGCATCTCACCCTGTGACACCTCTGGCCACACCTCGCCCTACAATGCCTGCAGCTGCGGGTGAAACATGCATCCCTGGCCAGCCGGCACCCCGTCGCACGTGCTCGACCGAGCCTGTGCAAGCACTTCCTAGAGCAAATCTACCACATATCCAGTCTGGCCCTACTTGCGTCAGATGAGCTAGAATAAGCTACTATTCTCAGCTTCGTCCCAACCCTTTTCTTTGTGAGAGTACCATTTGCCATCCCTATCAGGATCTAGCAACAAGCAATTGAACAAGGCATTATCTATTCTTTTCTTGATCCTAACTAAATAATGATTTTTTTATTGGCATGATGTTCTTAAATTCTATAGTACAATAGTCATTTGCTTGGTGATTATCAGTTTTTACTAGTGGAATCATTGTTTTAGAGAGAAGAAGGTTGCTGCATTGTTCTCGAACAAAATTCTGGCGTTGGTTTTCATTTCTTTATTGCCTATATATAAGTGGAAAAACAGAACACATATTGAAAAGTAGAAGAAACGACAGCACATAATGGCTAGTGAGTGATAGTATAGTGGAATAATTGCGTAAGTTGGTTTCAACTGTTGTTATATTCTTTTCCGAAGACATAGTTCTCACATTTGAAAGTGCTGCTAACATTCGTATGGAAAATCACAGGTTCTCGAGAAATTGTAATGAGATAGTGTCGACATAGAGCCATATTAGGCCTCCATTTTTACCGAGTGGAAAACTTTGTGGCCCATTCGAACAGAGGCAAGGGCCAGCCCAAATTGATTTTTGATAAATGCACATGCCACGGCCTCCGCTTCACGGTCCGCCCTCGGCGGCGCTCAAAGTGTCCGGGAAATTTCTCCTTCTCTAGGGTTCAGAAATTTCCCAAATCCCCGCTCGATTTTAGCCATCCTCCGCTCCGCCCGCCCCGCGTCGGCGCCGTTGGTCCTGGCCATCTCCGGCGACTGGTAAAGCTCCTTTCCCGTCCCCATTGCCGCTGTCTCTCTCTCTCTCTCGCTCGCGCGCGCATTCACTGACATTTCTATCTCGATTGATCCCTACTCCGCAGATCACTCTCGGTGGCATGGACTGCTCTAAGAACGAGGGCGCGGTGGCCGGCCTCCCTGATGACCCCCTGGTGGAGATCCTCTCCCGCGTCCCTGCCAAATCGGTCTGCCGGTTCAAGTGTGTCTCCAAGGCCTGGCGCGACCTTATTGCCGACCCTCAGCACCGGAAGAAGCTCCCCCAAGCTATGCAAGGACTCTTCTTCATGGTGCCAGAGGACAGTTTCAATGTCAGTTTCGGTTTCATCGATCTGACAGTGAGATCGGTGCCTCTGGACATCGACCCTGCCTTCTCCTTCCTGGCAGAACGGCCTGGGTTCCAGCTCCACAACCTCGGCTTACTGGATTCCTGCAACGGACTTATCCTCTTCAAGAACTACCAGGAGCCGCCGTTCTCTGATGCAGTGGGCTATGTCGTGTGCAACCCGACCACGAAGAGATGGCGAGCCGTGCCCACTTGTGGCTCTCTGGGCCTAAAAACCTGCACCTATCTGGCTTTCGATCAGGCCATATCCTCTCATTTCCACTTGGTTCAGTTCCAGCTATCCATGGAGGACGACATTTTGGAGTCGCTGCATGCTTACTCATCTGAAACTGGGACCTGGAGTTGCAACCAAATGGATTCTCAAGAAAATCGAGGACCATTGGCAGAATGGCGTCATGGGGACATAGTACGTCCTAGGGACCCTGATGGTGCCTTCGTTAATGGCTTCCTGCATTTCATTGTTGGGGACGATCAACCTCAGATAGCTGCTGTCGATGTACAAGGAAAGACAAGGAGGATGATCACAGTGCCAGGTGTGCTTGATGGGCGTTGTTATTTAGGGCAGTCCCAAGGGTGCCTGCATTACATGGCTCAGGAAATGTTTGGTGACCATGAAGAAAGGTACAACCTGTCCATCTGGGTTCTTCAGGATTATGATAAACAAGAATGGGTGTTGAAGGACACTGTCAGCTCTGTGGAGATCTTTGGACACTTGACTAGTGACATTTTGCACTTCATCGTTGGCATTCATCAAGATTGTAATGTGGTCTTCTTTTCTCAGCCATGCAGCAATAAACTGATAGCGTACGACATGGACAAAAAGGAAGTGAGTGTTATTGCCACTTTTGAAGTTCTAAAGAAGCCGTTCCGTTTTGCTAATTATGTTCCATGTTTCTTAGAATCCCTGTCTCTCACAAATTAGCACTGGGAGAATGTGCTCTATGTATGAGTTACTAGCAGCTTAGTTAAGACTGCTGTATGTATGAGTTACTAGCAGCTTAGTTAAATTCAGTGTTCTGTGCACAGTAGGATGTACTCCTTATCATGTTGGTACTGCAAACCTGTTCAGACATTTATGAAGTGTACCTTTATGGATGCTAGTTGTGTCCGAGTTGAACAACTTGCACTTTAGTTGAAAAGTTTTATGATTCACGCTTCGTTTTTGTGACTACTAATGAGTATGGTTGGGATGTTGGAACAAATCTCAGGATTTGGGGCAGATTTTCTATTTTATTAGCCAAGCCAAAATGGCAGTTTTGGGGGGATACATATAGGCATCTTCTTGAGAGCCAAGTAAAGGGTAAAACAGGAAACTTAGGTGCTAAGCAAGGTAAAGATAAGGGTGGGGACACAGCCACCAATTACACTAGATAAGCACTAGACTTAGTCTATCAATCTCCCCCTAAGGCTTGTGCGTTGCCTCCGGGTGGATTCGAGCCATCCCAATCCTGGTACGAAGCACCTGGAACTTGACTCGCCCGAGGGACTTGGTGAGGAAGTCAGCGAGCTGATCCGAGGTGTTGATGTACCCAGCCTTGACGCTCCCCTCCTCCAAGCAGCTCCTGATGAAGTGGTACCTCACTCGAATGTGCTTGCTGCGTTCGTGGAAGACGGGGTTCTTCGCCAATGCCAAGGCAGACTTGCTGTCCACTCTCAGCTGCACCGCTTCGGCTTCCCTCCCAAGGAGATCACCCAGCAAACGGGCCAGCCAAAGCGCTTGTGTGGAAGCGGTCGTGGCAGCGATGTACTCCGCCTCGCAGCTCGACAAAGCCACCACCTGCTGCTTGATGGACTGCCAGCTCACGAGACACTTGCCGAGGAAGAATAGCGTCCCGCTCGTGCTCTTGCTCGTGTCGATGTCGCCGGCGTGGTATTTGTCGCTGTACCCAATGAAGTGCGCTGCTCGGGGCACCTCGGGTAGCGCAAGCCGTAGTCGGAGGTCCCCGAGGCGTGGCGGAGGATCCTCTTCACGGCCTGCTGGTGCTCCGTCGTCGGTCGCTGCATGAACCGGTGGCGTAGCCCACGGCGAACGCCAAGTCCGGGCGCGTGTGGGACGAGGTAGCGAAGACTCCCCACAATGCGCCCGGTGCTGCGTCGCGTCCACCTCCTTTGCCGTGCTCTCCCGGCTCGGCTTCGACTTCTCCTCCATGGGGGGTGAGCTGGGTTGCGGCCGGTGAGGCCACCCAACTCGACGATCCGCTTGGCGTAGGCGGTCTGGCGAAGCGAGATGCCGGAGCTGTCCTGGTGGACCTCGATCCCCAAGTAGAAGGAGAGAAGGCCGAGGTCGCTCATCTGGAAGACGGACTTCATCTCCGCCTTGAATGCCTCAATCTCCTCCTCCTTGGTGCCGGTGATCACCAGGTCGTCAACGTACACGCCCCCACCAGCGGGGGCATTGCCTCCCTTGCCCCGCCCGGTAGGCCGGCGGCCTCGTGAGGACTCTGCTGGAACCCCATTTGCTTGAGGGTGGAGTCCAGCTTGGCGTTCCAAGCTCGGGGTGCCTGCCGCAAGCCGTAGAGGGCCTTGCGCAGGCGGAGGACCTTGCCCTCCTTGCCGGGGATGACGAATCCCGGCGGCTGGCGAACGTAGACTTCTTCCTTCAGATCACCATTGAGGAAGGCCGACTTGACGTCCATGTGGTGGACGCGCCAACCCTCCTGGGCAGCTAGCGCGAGGAGGAGCCGGACGGACTCCATCCGTGCAACGGGCGCGAAGGCGTCGTCGAAGTCGACTCCCTCCTGCTGTACGAAGCCACGAGCCACCAGCCTCGCCTTGTGCTTGATCACCGCCCCGGCCTCGTCTTTCTTCAGCTTGTACACCCACTTAAGGGTGATAGCGCGGTGGCCGGTCGGAAGATCAGCAAGCTCCCACGTGCGGTTCCGCTCGACAGAGTCCATCTCCTCCTTCATCGCGGCCCGCCAAGCCGCATCTCCCTCCGCCTCAGCGAAAGAGCGGGGCTCGTCGTCGTCGACGGCGAGGAGTAGCTCCGCCTCGAAGTCGTGCTGAGCAAGCTCGGGGACGGGCTGCTCGCCGAGGATGTCGTCCATGGTGCGGTAGCGGAGGGGCTCGTCGTCGTAGTAGGCGTCGATGCGGTCCTCGTCGTGGGACAGCGGAGTGGCGAACTCCACGGTGCGCTGCTCGTCGTGGACCGAAGCAGCTGAAGTCGATCCTGGGGAAGTGAGCACCGATGGAGAGCGTGGTGTAGCTGGTGCAGACGGTCCCGGTGTAGGAGCACATGGGGCCGCAGGCGCCTCCGGTGTAGAAGCGCGGGGCGTAGCAGTAGCGCTGGGCGTGGCAAAGAGGCTCGGTGTAGGAGCACGGGCGTGGCCGGCGGTGGACTCGCCGGAGCCGATGGCGGCGTGGTGTAGAGGTAGACGAGCTCGGTGAAGACGAGCTGCTAGCTCCCCAGCTCCCTCGAAGTGGGACGTGGTCGACAACGGTCGCTAAGTGTCGGCCGAACCGTCGTTGACCATCTTGCCCCATGTCCAGCCTCGCCCTTCGTCGAACACCACGTCACGTGCGATGCGCACGCGCTGTGTCTCGGGGTCGAGAATGCGGTAGCCCTTCACGCCGTCGGGGTAGCCGATGAAGACCCCAGGAGTGCTCCGGTCGTCGAGCTTGCCAACGTGGCCAAGCTCCTTGACGAACGCGAGACAGCCGAAGACGCGGAAGTAGTTGACCGCCGGCTTGCGTCCGTGCCACGCCTCGTAAGGCGTCTTGCCGTCGAGTGCCTTGGTAGGCGAGCGGTTGAGGAGGTGGACGGCAGTCATCACCGCCTCTCCCCAGTAGATCGCCGGCATCCCTCTCTGCTTGAGGAGGGCGCGGGCGGTGGCCACCACCGTCTGGTTCCGACGCTCGACGACCCCGTTCTGCTGAGGGGTGTACGGGGCGGAGAAGTGGCGCTGGATCCCTTCGTCGGCCTTGATGCGCCGCGAACTCAGCCGTCGTGAACTTCGCCTCCGTTGTCGGTGCGGAGCACTCGAAGCTTGCGGCCGCACTCCTTCTCCATAACAGCTTGGTGGCGCTTGATGGCGTCTGCCGGCCGCCTTTGTCGCCGAGGAGGACAGCCCACATGTAGCGGGAGACGTCGTCGACGAGTAGCAGGAAGTAGCGCCGGCCTCCAGGTGTGGCCGGGGTCACGGGCCCGCAGAGGTCGCCGTGCACGAGCTCCAGCTTCTCCGTGGCGCGGAAGCTGGCCTGACGAGGGAAGGGGAGCCGCCTCGACTTGGTGAGGACGCAGGTGTCGCAGAACTGCTCCACGTGGTCGACGTGCGGCATGCCCCGGACCATCTCCTTGCTCCCGAGCCGCTTCAGGGCCTCGAAGTTGAGGTGCCCAAAGCGCTCGTGCCACCTCCAGGCGTCGTCGTCGCGGCGAGCTGCAAGACAGAGGGGCTGCGCCACCTGTACGTGAAGGACGTAGAGGCGGTTGCTCCCCCTGTTTACCTTGGCGAGAAGCCGGTGGCTGCGGTCCCAGACCCGCAACACACCGTGCTCGATCTCCACGCGCGACCCGTTCTCGTCCAGCTGCCCCAGGCTGATGATGGAGTTCTGGCCTTGAGGGATGTAGTAGACGCCGGTGAGAAGCCGGTGCTCGCCCGTCTTGGCGGTGAAGATGACGGAGCCGGCACCCTTGATCTCCACGGTGGAGGAGTCCCCGAACTTGACGGTGCCTCGCACGCTGGAGTCCAAGTCGGAGAAGTACTCCCGCCGCCCGGTCATGTGGTGGGTGGCGCCGGTGTCGAGGTACCAGCCGTCAATCTTCTCGTCGCTCGTACCGGAGCCGAGGAAGGCGTGGGCGCGCGGCTCGTCGAAGTGGAGGAGAGCGGCGGCGGACGGTGCAGGAGAGGAGTGCAGCTCAATGCTCCCGTGGACAAGGAACAGAGCCGGCTCGTCACTCTCCTGCGCCTGCACAACGTGTGCCTGAACGTCGCGCGGCGCTCCTCGGCAGTCCTTGGCCCAGTGGCCAGTCTTCCCGCACTTCTTGCAGATGTCGTCCCGAGCCGCCTTGCCGGCGCCGCCGTCAGGAGCGCCACCACGCGCCCTGAGGAGCCTTGCGCTCCTTGCGCGGTCGACGCTGCGGCCGCCTATAGACGCACGAAGTCTCCGCCTTCTTCTGTTGCTCCTTTTGGTGCGCACGCCACTGCTCCTCGGTGAAGAGAAGCTTGCCACCGATGGAGACCGGCTCCGAAGGAGGCAGCTGCTCGAGCCCGTCGGCGGCCTTGAGGCGACCCGTCACCCCCTCGACCGTCAGCTCGTCAAGGTCCAGGAGGGTGATGATCGACGAGGCGAGCTGCTTGTACTTCCTCGGGACGACGCTGAGGAGCTTCTCGACGGCTCTCTCCTCGGTGATGTCGAAGTCACCGTACCTCTCCAGCTGCTGCTGTAGAATGGTGAGGCGGACGGAGAAGTCGTCGATGTCCTCGCCTGGCTTGAATGCCAGGTTCGCCCAGTCCTGGCGAAGCTTCAGCAGCGTGGCCCTGCGTGCGCGGTCGCTGCCGATGCGTGCGGTGGCGATGGCGTCCCATGCGTCCTTCGCCGTCGCCTTGTCCGCGAGGGTGGCTCCCACCTCCATCGGGACAGCAGCAAGGAGGGCCTCCAGTGCGCGCCGATCCTCGTAGAAATCGGCGTCGCCATACCGGACCGCCTCCCACAAGTCTCGCGCCTGGAGCTTGACCTTCATCAACATCGACCACTCGGAGTAGTTGGTCTTGGTGAGCATGGGCCACCCGCCGCCGGAGTCCTTGACGATGGTGCGGACGCGTCGCTCCGGCGAAGGGGAGGCGCGCCGCCTGTGAGGGCTCGTGCGCCCGGCATCCCGTCCGCTCCAAGACGCTCCGCACGTCGTCGTCGTAGCCGTCGGGTCGCGTCGTGGGCGATCCGCGGTCGCCGCGTCCGCCGGGCGCCTCGACGCCCGGTCCCGGTCGTCGTGGTCGCGGCCGTAGAACGCCCGCTGCGCCCGCTGCTGCTGGCGCGCTCACGCTCTTGCTGGGCCTCCATCGCGCGCGGACCCGTGGATCGAGGCCGTATCCGCCCGTTGAAGCCGCGGAGGGCGTGCTCGTCGTGCTGGGCCTGACCGCCTGCTGCTGCAGCACCAGCAGGGGCGCCTGCAGCAGCAGCTGCGCCAGCCGCTGCAGCACCCAGGGGCGGCTGCAGCAGCTGCTGCGCCAGCATAGCCGCCCGGCAGCAGCAGCAGCACGGGCGCCTGCAGCAGGAGCCCTGTGCTGCCTGGGGAGGCCCCTGCATCCAGGTCCAAGCCTGCGAAGGCGTGGTCGAGGTCACCAGCTGCTGGTGCCCGTCCGTCTGGTGCAGGTGCTCCCGCACAGCTGCCTGCAGGTGGGCCGCCTGCCGCTCGGGGGAAGCCGTCGCGCTGCTCGCGGTCCCGGAAGGCGCCTGCACCGCGCGGGTCCGCGCCCCGCATGGAGCGAGCGCCCGCCTCGATCCAGCGCCGCTGGAGCTCGCAGGATCGCGTCGCCCTCCTGCGCATCGAGGAAGTCGCCCGCACCTGCAGCGCCTCCGCCCGCGAGTGGAACCGCCCGGGCGCGCGTCTCCAGCGGCCAAATCCTCCACATCGCGTCCGCTGCACGTCCGCCCCTGCCCGTCCGCCGCCGCCGCGCGCGAGCCGCGGAATCCGCCCGACCCGGCGCCCGCCAGCTGCTCCCGCGCGGAGGGCCTCGACCTCCGCCGCCGCTTCTTCAGCAGCAGCGGCCGCATCCTCGGCAGCCTGAGCCGCCAGCGCTGCAGCGAAGCTCGGCGGCCGCCAGGCGCTGCGCTCGAGCAGCCGCCGCTGCGCGAGCTCGTCAGCCTCTCTGCGGCGCCCGCTCTGCCTCCAGCTGCCGGCGCCAGCCTCCTCGAGGCGAGCCTCCACGGCGGGATCCGCTGCTCTGCGTCGCATGCTGGACGTGACCGAGCGAGTGGAGGAATGGGAAGAGGAGGAAGAAACCGTGTGCAGGGACATGGCCGGGATTGGGATGGGTAAGAAGAACAGATAAGAACCCTAGCTCTAGATACCAATTGTTGGAACAAATCTCAGGATTTGGGGCAGATTTTCTATTTTATTAGCCAAGCCAAAATGGCAGTTTTGGGGGGATACATATAGGCATCTTCTTGAGAGCCAAGTAAAGAGTAAAACAGGAAACTTAGGTGCTAAGCAAGGTAAAGATAAGGGTGGGGACACAGCCACCAATTACACTAGATAAGCACTAGACTTAGTCTATCATGGGAATGGGATTAGAAGGAATATTTACCAGACCTGGGAATATAATCGTGGAATTGCTTGTGGGAAATGCTGCTTTCCATCTAGCCCAGGGCGCTAGCCATTCTCTTCTCCACAAGCTGTACCGTCTGGATCTCTCACTTCCCCCAACTTTCCCTCTCATCTGCCATCTCTGTCTTCCACAAGCTCCTCTTTCCATTGATGAAGATGATAATGGTCTGCCAGATGATGTGACCTGGTATGAGGTTAACCAGCACACCGGCGACGCGTCAGCTACCACATTTGCTTGGAACTGCAAATTTTCCAGGTAAAATGAGTTGTTCTAAATTTTGGATCTACTGCTATTTCATTCTGCTTTTAGTTACATATTTTTTATTGGATCTGGATGTTGCTTTTAGTTCATAGATCTGGTGCTTTTGATTAGTTTTTAGATCTGGTCTATCATTGTTTTAGTTCAATGTCATTGATGGAGACAGACAGACGGTAGGCCATCTGTTAGTTCATATGTCTGCTTAGTTTTGGATAAGCACCGATTGCTCTTACGTGTGCTGTGTCATTTTTGGTTTTCTTGTTAATTAGATTATTAAGATCTTCTTGTTTTCTTAGTTTTTCTATACGTCCTACATCACAAGCCTGACTTTTAGAATCTAATGCATGGTGCTTTCAATTAATTTTTATAGATCTGTTATATAGGTTGTTTGTTTAATATTCAGTGTGGTAATCCGGCTGCTGCTTTTTAGGTATTATGTTGCACATTGACACTGCAAGTGGATCCTTGGTCAAATGCTTTTGTGATGTCTAGTTTGAGAAGGATCCTTGCTTGTTTTTGGGAGTGCAAGAACCTTACAGTCTGCTGCACTAACATAAAGTTGTCTTGAATAAATCGTTTCTTGATAAAAGCACTTTGATTGGGGAAACCATTCCATCCAGGTGACCAGCTAACTGATTAGCTAGGATCTTAGTCACTAGTTTAGCAAAGCTGTGTACCAAACTTATGGGCCTAAAAGTTCTTTATCTGACCAGCCTCACTTTTCTTTGGTATTAGAGTGATATAAACAGAATTCAGCATACAGAGACTTGAAAAACTGAATATGAGATATTGCAAGAAACACGAATAAATTTCTTCATTTTTTTACTATAATATTTGGTTCTTGGACATGCCCTTGTGTATCCCTTGCACAGGATGAGGCTGATCACTAGATGCTGGCAGGCACCAAGGGTCCCAAAGGTCTGGTTGCTGCTAGTCTTGGTGGTTAGCAGCTCCTGTAGTTGTGGCTTTGATCGTTTCTTACTGCATTTGTAACAGTAGAAATCTAGAGGTGTGTGTGGTGTAGTGTCTTCCTTTGTATTGGCTTTTTGAACCTTCCTTTTTTCCCCCTATCTTAATGCAATGATAGGCAGCCCAGGACTGCGTATTCCAGGAAAAAAAAAATAAGGCAGGTGTATCTTTATTTTTGACTAACTCATTGCCTTTAGTTGTTCAGTAACCATGAACGTTTCATTTGAACTTAGCAGTAACTCATTGCTTTGAGTTGTTGGGTCATTCAATTCAGGTCTACAACAAGCTAGTTCATCTAAATCTGGAGGGTTATACAGTTACTGCACCTTGTTTGAAGGTTCTATCTGGTTTGTATCTTTTCCTGGGCATACTGTGCCTTCAGTTTACACTTATGCAAAAATATCTTACATTCTCAAGAAGTCCCCATCTGTGTTCCCTCTGCCCATAGAATGCTAGTGCCACCAATCATATACAGTTATCATTACATAGATGATTAAGGATCCAATTAAGAGTGCATGAATAGACAGACGACACAAAAGTTCCCAGATGTCAGACTAGATACCCTGAGAGTGCTTTTCAGGCATTCAGCTACTATCAAGGCAGGTTACCACTACATATACAGCTTGACAGGAACGTAACTTAATTTTTTCCCCCTTTTGTTGCTGAGGCGTGGCGAACACAACCTCATCCAGTTATTCTATTATTACTTTCAAAAGAAACTTGTTGGCTGGAGGAGGCATTTGTTTTTGACAAGGGTGTACTTCTTTATGAAGTCTAAGTGTCTAACCATGCCATGTAGCTGTTCCAACTTACTTTTTTTTTGAAAGAGTGGCAAGAACATTGCCGCACATATTATTAGAAGAAAAGAATTGCTCCATTTTTTATGGTGAAAAACCGAGCAACCCCTTGGGTCAAGAAGCCGGCAAAACCCACTACTAGAGTATTGCACTCTTTGTCCTAAATTGTGTGCAGCACTATAGCCGCACAACATTTACTGGAACCGTGGAAACCCACACTTCTTATATTGATCCTTCTAGAAGTGCATCATAATTATGGTGTCCCTTTTCTGTTCGAAATTTTTGGTGTCCCTTAGTATTGATTCGTTGCGTAATGAGAAAACTGCTTTTTAGTTCTGTTCTGATGCCCTATTTCTTTTCAGATTTAATCAGCTTGGAGTGCTTGAACTTGGACTCATGTAAGATTGGTGATGAGGGTCCATTTCAGCTGAAAGGTGAGGGTTCAATGCATTGGTAAATTCTAGATTACGGTGGCAATTATCATTTTCTCCTTGTTTTCCTGGTGCTTTGTTAAGAAAAAGGTCAAGAAAAAAAACCACTGAATAAACTGTTGCCTTTTAACTCTCTTTTATGCTTATTAATCATTTCTCTCCGCTTAATAATAAATATGTTTTCTTTTTCACTATTAGATAGCTATTAGATAGATACTACAATCATTTGTGTGTATGTGTGTGTGTTACTGCCTCAAAGCATTTTTTATTCTATCTTTGCATCTTGATGTGCTATAGGCTTCATGCAGCTAAATAGCCTGGTGCTTTCAGACACTGAAGTTGGGAGCAATGGAAATCTCTCTGGTTTGTTTGAAATGGCTGCACAAATGCTAGTATTATTGGCAATTAATTTTTTTCCTTGTTAGTCCATACCGTTGGACAAGTTCAGATTGTGTAACCACTTGTTAATTGTGTATGTGTGTGTTTTGAACATGCAGGAGAGCTGCGTATCATTGAATTGATAGAAGAATGAGTCATACAGAGACCCTGCACATCCACACCCACACCAGTAGAAGTTTCTGATCCTAATCACCTATTACATAAAGGCAAGGCCCGACCAAAATGGGGAGAGCACAACCTAATCTCTCTTCCTAGCAATGAGCAGTGTGAGCCCCTTAGCCCCTGCCAGACTCCACCACTCTACAAGGGCCAAGGCCGCTCAAGTGTTTGGAGCAGCTCCATTGCACACACAGTCATTGCGGTGCCTCCAAATAATCTAGGATCCAAGGCAAAGTTCAGCTTGGCGCTGACCCATTGCCTAGCGCCTAGTCGGGAGTACTCGGCCCTAGGCGCTCCTAGGCGTTTTCCTAGGTGTTTTGGCAATGGGCAGGGGAGGAGCTGCTGGCATGGGAGGGGAGAGGAGCATGGGAGGGAAGGGAGCTCACCTTGGGGACTTAGGGTGGCCGGTGGGGAGGGGTTCCAGTCGAGTACAATCAGGACGGCGGCGGCGAGTTGACTACGAGCAGGACCGGCGGCGCGCGAGTCGGAACGAGCAGGGGAGGAGCAGGACCGGCGGCGCGCAAGTCGTGGACGAGCAGGGGACTAGCAGAGGAGGAGCAGAGGAGGAGCAGGACCAGCGGGGAGGAGGTCGTCTGGCAAGGAGGACTGGCGGCGGGGAGGAGGCCTAGTGCCGCGATGCGCGACTATGCCCCTAGTTGCGGCGACGGGCTTCGCCCAGCGACTAGGCGCACGTAGTCGCCAAGTAGTCACCGCCTAGCCGAACTTTGTTTACAATAGAACTTAGCCCTTTCTTTACATCACCCGTAACTACCCTTTCTGCACTGGATCACCATTCATCCAGTGATGTATCGCTGGGCTGCAGAGTGAGGGCGGAGAGGCTGACCTGCTGAAGAAGGGAAAACCAGAACTGTCTGGCAAACACGCATCCCATCAAGAGGTGTTCGATGCTTTCCTCATGCTGATCACACAGGAGCAGCGATCATGGTGGGGGAACCCTCGCTTGTCCAGCCGATCTGCTGTCCAACATCGGTTATGTGCCACCAGCCACATGAAGAAGTGACCCTTTGGTGGAGCCCATGACTTTCATAGGGTTCAAAGCAGATGGCACCTTGAAAAAGAGCATCATAAGCAGATTTTGCGGTGTACTGACCAGTAGTGGATAGCCTCCAAATATGTCTGTCAGCACTGGCGGAGCCACGTGGGGGCCATATGTGGCCCTGGCACCCCTCCCCCTGCTTCCGTGATTTTTGAAGCTCACAAGTCACTGAGCTGCATGTCCCACTCTACATGCATCTTGCTCTCCTACGCCACTGCATGTCAGTGCACTCTGCCACTAGCAGTGACCGGCTCAGGCCTAGACCGGCCACGCCCCGCACACACCACACAGAGCAATAGTACTAGTGAGGTAGTGCTCCCACTGCTCAGTTAGCCTATAGTACTCCGTTAGCCTATTTTCTTTGCTTTTGCTGTCGTCTGAGGCTCGATGATTTTTCTATCTAATGTACATAGCATGCTATTAGATGTAGCTCATTCAATACTAATATTTTGTTGTCAATCAATATCTTAAGTTGCTTTTTAGAGAAGCTTTTATGCTCGGCTATTTTGTTACCAATTGTATGTTGTATATTGTGACAAACTAATTATAAGTACTAAGATCATTTTCTCCTCTACCCGTGTACATATGGATTCAATTAACAAATTGCCTCACCCCCCACCCCCACCCCCTCCAATATTTCGCTTCAGGCTCTGCCTGTCTGTCTTCTAGGGAGATGGTGTCTTGAATATCCTCTAGCCATCTAACGTCTTTAGAAGCGCTGGCCTAGACGCGGCCTCAGCATGTACACGTCGCCGGACATCTTGTTGGCCGCCGGATTCTCCATCCGAGGGCTGCCAGCGCCGCCGACGCCCACGCTTCCCCGCCGTCACAGGCCCCACGGGGCCACGCCGAACAGTCTGCGCGCCGGCAGGCCGTGAGCCCGCCCTCGCTGACGGCGGGGGGCCATCTGCCGTGGGCCCGTTGTGGCGGAGATGCGTGGCGGTGCGGGTCGTGCGCGTGCGGCGCGCCGATCGTTCCGCATGGTGGGGGAGTTGCGCGCCGGGCGGAGCGGGTTTTGGCGGAAGGGCCTCGATGCCGCCGGCCCCATCGGGCGGTGGAAGGGGGCGTCGTGTGCCGGTCGACGCAGCTCCGGGCGTGGATATTTCGGTGGCGGCTGCCGAGCGCCGGTTGGCTGCCCGGCACTTGCGTGGGCTCGGGCGCCGCGCCGAGCCCCCGAGGTGGCTCATGGAGCAGCCCGTTGTCGATCGGGCGATTGGTGAGTAGGAGAGGAGCGCCCCCCTGTCTCGACTTCGCGGCTCCCACGATTATCGGCAGCCCGCCCGCCCCGCGGGCTGTCGAATGGAGATTGGTGGAGGCCGAGGCGTTGTCCAACAGCGATTGGTTCTGCTGGGCGGGCCCGCCCGCCTGCTCTCCAGGAAGCAGAGGCGCGCGGGCGGATAAAAGCTAGGCCTCTTTTCATTTTGTGGATTCATTTGCCTCCGGCGAGGTGGGCAGGAAATGGAGGTGGGCTGGTCGAGGCGCCGGAGGTCGGCTGCGACCGGCGGGGTCTCCCAAAGAAGATGCTCGCCGATGCGGCATCGCCAGTACCAGCGCTGTCGTTGCGGGCCGGGCGCGCCTCGCTGCCGGCGGCGGGCGAGCACACCCCGGCAAGGCGCGGGCGTGGGTGGTCGGGCGGGTCTCGGCGAATAGGCGTCGGGCGCGGAGGCCACCGACGCCCCGACGCGGGCAAGCCCCACGCGGCAGTTCGGGCACGACCCGGCGCAAGGACTCGGGCGGGCCCCTAAAGTGCGGAGGCGCGGCAGCGCTGGCGAAGCGTATCCAGTGGCGCGGGGCGGCCTCCTCTCGGTGGCAGCTAGGCACGGAGGCGGCACGGCACGGCTGCGCTGGGCGAAGCGCGCCCGGCGGCGTGGACGGCGCGGAGGCTCGGCACGGCGCCGGGCGCGGCCCGCACGGGCGGGCGGGCGGCCCCAGGTGCGGCGACAGCTCAGATCCAGCGGCGGCGCCGGCGGCGGCGGCCCAGATCCACGGGTGGGGGCTGTCTCGTCGTGGTGGAGGTGCCTCTCTTCTCTGACCCTCTCTGTAATTTTTTCTTGCGATTTTGTAGCTACTGGTCATGGAGGACGCGCAGACACCGGCGACCTGGAGCACTGTGCTAACCACCAGATCGTCAAGCAGGTATGCCTCTGTCACTATGTGGATCTTCCCTTATGCGCTGTTTCTGCTTAATATGTTGACTCCTGAATTTGTTTCTCTGATCTTGCTTGCATTCTGAAACATAAAACGCTTCTATCTTGCGGGTGGAGTACTATTTCAGCGATGAGAATCTTCCTACAGACGAGTTCGTGTTGAGATATGTGAAGAAAAAACAAGAGGGGCTTTGGTAAGTATTGTTTCCTTGGGTTATAAACTTCAGCATAAACACTGACAATACAATGCTGACTACTTCAGATATCTTGGTCCTCCTGTTCATGACTTCATATTGATTGATATTACTTGCAGTCAGCCAAAGAGACATCTTCCAATAAGGCAATAGCTGAACTGATTTTGTCTTGCTTATCAGGTATGAGGTCAAACTGATTACCTTGGTACACCATCGCCGGCAGGGGCAAACAGCTGAGCTTAGATTAGATAGGCATGTATCAAAAACTCTTCTCAAGGTTGGGAGTCAGTTTGTGCTTAAATTAGTTAATTGTTTGTTCATCTTAGCGAGGTAGAACAGTGGCTTCTAGCCTGATCTTGTTCGTTAGTTGTTTCCTGAGTGCTAGCTTGGCAGCTTGCATTCCTGGATTGCAATTTTATTTCCAGTGCTCACTATTTAGAAATTGCCTTCCTGGCTTGCCACTGTAGGTGACAAAAACAAATATTTGTAGCCACACGCGGATGGGAAGCTACACAACAAAAACAGGTTATGTGGATTACAATCAGATTGAATTTGTTGCTACTTGGTGCTGGCTTGGCAGCTTGCATTCCTGGACTACAAATTTATTTTCAATGCTCACTATTCAGAAATTGCCTTGCATTCCTGGACTACAAAGAACTTTCTGCCAAGGGTGATTCCTCTGAATTTGAAAGATGAGGTAATTAATATGCCATCTTGAGGTTGACATAGGATTCCTCTGAATTTTTATAATCAATGGTCCAGTGGTCCATTTGGTGATGCTTACAGCATGTCTTTTCTGTGATGCTTACAACATATATTTTCCTGTATGAGTAGGATAGAAATCCCCAAATCTTGTGAGATTGAATTCATGTTTATTTGAGGGAAGTTTCTGATATGTGTTAGATCAGCTCGTGTCAAGTTGAAAATTTTTACAGATTTGCAAATAACTAAAATGAATCTCGGCTGTGTTAGATCAATGAGCAGCATATAGAAACATCAGAAGACTGAAAGTAATGAATTTGCCCTGTTATTTTTTTTTTTATTTTATGCTTAAGAGTGCTCTTGATAATGATCTTATTTGGTCCATTGACTATTGGCGTAGTTATTTCGTCATTAATCTTATAACAAAAGCAAAAGCAGCAACCTTTTCCTGTTGAGAGCAAGCTGAAGTAGGCATCATTAGTCTGACCCCAATGTCAGAATTGTGACAGATTTCCTTTTTGCTCATCAACTGCAGCCTAAAATTGTGACTCTTTTTCAACCAGTTAAGCTGGATATATGTCCTTGTATCTGTCTGCAAGGCTAATGGACACTCTCTACAGGTTTGATGTTGATTATGGATTTTTTCGTCTCCAATGGATCCTGTGGTCCTGGTAAGTCTGATTCAGTACAATATTTTGTCCTGTGGCTTATATATTTGCTGAGTAGAAAACTATCATCACGGCTATTCAGATTGTGTATGCCATCAGATGAGCAAGTTGGTACTAACGTTTTGCCTGATTCAGTTCAATATTTTGTCCTGTGGCTTATATATATATATATATATATATATATATATATATATATATATATATATATATATATATGCTTGCTGAGTAAAAAACCATCATCATTGGTTCTCTGTTTTTGCTAAAACCCATCTAATTTTGTCACTACATGTGGCAGTTTGTTGATAGGATCTCCTGACACTCAATGAGTTGAGTACATAGGTAATAGTTGTCTCCCTGGCCGTCAGCCAAGAGGATGGAACTTAAATACCCAATGATAACTACTTAGCTTATGGTATTTTGTTGGTAAGATTCCATGTCATACCGTGTACCAGTGAATGATGCATATGAAAGGATGCCCCACATTTTCTTAAGGTATCCTATATAAAGTGATAAGTTTTCAGTTTGCCATTTCAGTTTTTGTTGCCTCAGTGAACCATGATTTAGCTAGGGAATGCTTATTAATATTATTATTGGTGTACCTACATCTGGTAATAGCATTACTATTTTGGTTGGATATTGATTTAGTTTGTCCTTTCTACCAGGTGACTATAGTGTCTTGGTTTAGCGGGAACATACAGTTGGAGATTCTTTGGAAATGATACAGGGGCATATGTCTTTTTTTGCTATACAAATATGCACATGAATTAGAAAAAGCAAAGACATGCTCTTACCGCCAGAGGCAGGTGAATCACTATTTTCTAGCTTACAGAAGTTTTATCATGCTTGGGTTATCAGCGTTATGTCCTTGTGTTTCCAATCTTCACATTGTTGGCTTGAGCTTTCATGATGGGAGCTCCTTTTTTTTATAGAGTTAGCATGCCAATGGAAGCACTACACTACGCTTTCATATTATGTTTTGTCTTTCTATGATCATATTCATTCTATCATATCTATCTCAACATTATTCCATTGTCAAACAAAATAACAGAAGTGTTGTCACGCGCGCATGGGCGCGTGCAATTGTCTTCTATAGCGTACTCAGCTATTCCTATTGCCTTATCTTGATCACTACTCCTTGCACTATTTTAATCATTTAGGAACTGGGCGTCGACAGGGAAATGCTTGAAGAAGCTTATGAATGGCAGCATAAAGGTAACAATCATGTCATACTGGGACTTTGTTGCGTGAACAGTTTGCTAATCGTGCTTCAACCTATCATGTAGCCAATAATAAGGAGCCTGATCGTGCAACATACCGTAGACCTGCATCGGGATAGCAGCTCCTCCTATGGTGTTTCCTCTGAGGAGCCTCCTATCGTGCTCAGAGGTATAGCAATACGCCCTTCTTACAGAACGCTTCGACTAACATGATAGGCACCAATGTTTGTACATGTACTTTACAGATTGCTCCCCCGCCCGCAGCTTTGAATCGGATCGAAGCACCAGGGTTCCCAGGAGTTTCCTGTCACAATGACGACTTATCCATACTCCGAAGCACCAGAGTTCCCAGGAGATCATCTACCTGCCAATCCAGATGGCTCTGTCACGTTGATGGATACAGGTAGTGAATCTTTGCTAACATTCTTTTGTTTTGCATAAACAAGCCCCCTATTAAGACATTGTTGACCCTGCTGTTTTAAACAGCGGATGAGTTTGGCGTTGACAGGGAATTCCTCGAGGAGGCCTATGCGTGGCAGGACAGAGGTAGGGCCTGTATATTTAGCATCTTCTTTGTAGTGATATCTCATAGCCTTTCTGAAATTGTTATATATTCAGAGGAAGAGGAGGCTGAACGTGCGAAGTACCGTGACCATGTCTCGGATAGCGACTCCTCAGACGAAGTTCTTTACCTGATGAGAGGTACAACACTCCTAGCACTACGTATTCCTCACAGCATACATGCATTGACATAATATTCATTGTCCAGCTTTTAAATGATTTTAACAGATTGCTCCCCAGCCCGCAGCTTCGAGTCGGATCGAAGCTGGAAGCTTTATTAGCGACGCACAGCATGAGACCAGTCACTCAACTAAGCGCTGGTTTCTTTAGAGACTACGTCCCATCGTCTGCTGCTGTGACTTTTGCTTTGTGCGCTGTGCTATGTTATGACGCTGTATGACTCCTTGTCCTAAGACTTCTACGTAGAATGTGTCCTGGTTAAACATCAGCTATGCCAGTGTAGGCCTGCCTTGTGTAAGATTCAGTACTGCTTGAACACTCTATGTGCCTCCTGTATTATATATGTCCTGTTTAGACATATGCTGGTGCGTTTCCTGCTATGGTTAATGTGTTTACTGCTATGATAATGTCGTTCAATTGTTCACACACAAGCTCGGCCAGTGCCTTGCGCGCAAGGGCGCGCGCCTATCACTAGTTTATCATTATTGAGGGCCTCCATCACAATGTGCCTTCCAGACCTCCTTTTAGTCGTTAGTTCATACACCTTTGGTGCAAGGTCCTGGATGCTGTTCCCGGCCAGCCATCTATCTCTCCAAAATAAAGTGGGCCTGATCTCCAATTTCAGTAAACACTGCCAGGGAGAGGAGGTTTTCAGCCACCTTACTAACTTTTTTTTTTTTGAAACCTCGCCTCTTAGGCCTTTAATTAACAGAAAGCTCGCCAAGATCGCGAGCCACCAAGTTTTGTACAAAGTTTGGAACCGGATACTCCCAGACCTCCGACATTCCTATATCCCAACACATGCCTAAAGCAGCTATCTCGTGCGCAGACGAGTTACAAAAACGAGGGACATGTAAACATTCAAAACATAAAAAGTGATCTTTAATCACTCTACGAATGTCTTGGAAAGTAACACCAGCTGGTGCTTGGTCCATCTCCTCAGTGAGCACACCTCTTTGAAGTAGCAGGGAATCGGTCTCTATCTACAATTTTGAAAATGCCAACAGATGCTGCAGTATCGATTGCCGTCCAACAAGCAATAGTTTCAGCCATCAAAGCATTATATATGTTCGCAGCCTTACCGGCACCTGCCAGGACTACCTCTCCAGCGGCATCACGCACCACAAAGCCCCAAGCCCCCAACTTCGTTGCATGATTAAACGCTCCATCTACGTTTATTTCCAGGAAATCTTGTGGTGGCGGTGTCCCTTGATGTCTCTTTGATACTGTAGTCACTGAACGCAGCTCGTTCTTTCGCTTCCACTCCTCTGTTAGTTGCCGGACTGCATATATGATTTCAGAATTTGCTAGCAGCTTTTCTCCCGCATTGACCGCATTGCGTGCAGTCCATCACTTCCAGAGCAGATTTAGCACCAGTATGCAAGTCTCTTCCTCCAGGGAAAGGATCTTGATTACCACTTCATGTGACGATCGTAACTTAATTAATTCCTCCCTGAGATGATTAAGGCCCAATTCTAGCTAGCATCTTCGTATAGGTTTGCATTTGAGAAAACAATGTCCCCCATCTTCGTCAAAACGTTTGCAAACCGGGCATAGAGTATCAATCGGACCCAACCTTCTCTGAATATTCTTTTTCACCGGCAGACTGTTATGCACCAATCTCCAAACAAATTGTCTAATTTTTGGTTGAACCGGTAACTTCCAGATTTTTTTTCCACTTGAATTGTCCTGAGGTCACTTCTCCTGATCCGGATGATTCCCCCTGTTGGCGAACTGCTGAGAATTCCTTCTTATCATTAAGGATATGGTATGCTGACTTCACCGAAAACACTCCCTTTGCATCATAATGCCATGCAACAAAATCCTCATGTTCAACTCTCACCGGTATCATCATAATATCTTTCACGTCATCCTCCCAAAAAATATCCCTCAACAATTGGACATCCCACGAGCCAGTACTTGGATCAATGAGCTCTGAAACTTTTGAGAGAATTACTGCACCTTTAGGAGTAATTGGCCGGCGTGTTATTCCCCTTGGAATCCATGGGTCTTCCCATATTTTGATCGATTCTCCATTGCCCACGCGCCATATGATGCCTTCTTTTTAGCGCTTGAATCCCACGCACGATGCTTCGCCATGAATAAGAAATGCCCGGTCCCTCTCTTGCCTTCATAAGATCTCCATTCGGGCAATATTTGGCCATCAACAACCTTGCACATAGTGAATCTGGATTCATTACTATCCTCCAAGCTTGCCTAGCTAGCATTGCCAAGTTGAAGAGGTGAAGATCACGATAACCCAGACCCCCCTTGTCCTTTCACCTGCAAAGGGTGTCCCAGAGAGCCAATGAATTTTATTCTCTTTGTCTTGATGAGACCACCAAAATCTGTTGATCATTTTGCCAATATCATCACATAGCATTTTGGTAAGATCAAAGCACGACATAGCATAAGTTGGAATTGCTTGTGCAATGGCCTTGATCAATATTTCCTTGCCGGCTTTGGAGAGGAGCTTCTCCTTCCAGCCTTGGATTCTTCTCCACACCCGATCCTTGAGATACTCAAAGGTTTTCCTCTTGGAGCCACTAACATAAACCGGTAAGCCAAGATAGCGCTCACTGCTAGCTTCAGTGAATATGTCAAGAATTTTCATGAAACTTTCTTTTGCTGCAATTTTAGTGTTTCTGCTAAACATAATCATTGATTTATCCTTGTTGATAGTTTGCCCCGAACATTCCTCATAAAGTTGTAGCACATGCTGCAAATGATTTGCACTCTCATCATTAACTTTTAAGAGAAGCAACGAATCATCTGCGAACAAAAGATGAGTGATGCTCGGTGCATTGTTGCAAATAGACACCCCCTCCAAAACACCATTACTCTCTCTGCAGCATTTAGCAAGGTAGAAAAGCCTTCAAAGACATAACAAAAAAAGAGATAGGGAGAAAGTGGGTCTCCTTGGCGTAATCCCCCGTGAAGGGATTATTTCATCCGTAAGTTCACCATTCACTTTGATCCGATATGACACAGTTGATACGCACTGCAAAATCAGTTTGGACCATCTTTCATGAAATCCCAGTTTGTTCATCATCTTTTCTAAAAAGCTCCATTCAACACGGTCGTAGGCTTTGCTCATATCAAGCTTCAGAGCTGCATAGCCCACAGCCCCTCTTCTTTTATGCTGCATATAATGTGACATTTCATAGGCTATTAATACATTGTCTGTAATCAATCTTCTAGGGACAAATGCGCTTTGGTTTGGAGCAATAATATCAGGGAGGATCAATTTTAGGCGATTTGCCAAAACCTTCGAAGCTATCTTGTAGATCACATTACAAAGACTAATAGGGCGAAGATCTTTGAGTCTCTCAGGTTTCGGCACTTTTGGAATCAAAACTACCACCATTTCATTCCACTGACTAGGCATTTCACCTCCATCTAGAAAGTGCTTGACTTCTCTGATCACATCATCACCACAAATATTCCAATATTTCTTGTAAAATAGAGCAGGCATACCATCACCACCTGGAGCTTTAAGATCGCCAATGCTATCCAAAGCCCTTTTAATTTCATCGGCTGTGAATTCTTTAATCAAAGACATGTTCATCTCTTGGGTCACTTTGGGCTGCACATATTGCAATAATTCATCAGTGCGGTCTCCTGCATTGGCTTGAAACAAAATTGTATAATAGTTAGTAATAGCATTTTGCTTCTCCCCCTCTTGTTCCACTACTGATCCATCATCCATCACTAATTTACAAATGTGGCTCCTCCTCTTTCTTTCAGAAGCAAATTGGTGAAAAAATTTTGTATTTCGGTCACCATTATCTAGCCAGTGAGCATGTGCTCTTTGTTTCCAATACAAATTCCTTTGCTCCTCAAGCCTCTCCAATTTATACTTTAAAATTTGCTCTCCGCTCACCGTATATGTATTAATCAGCATTCTCCTGCACAACTCTAACTTCTTACGAGCAAATTTGATTCTCCTCTCAAGATCACCCAAAATATTCTTACTCCAATCCCATAAGTCCCTAGCAACCTCCTTCACCGCATTTTCCACTTTCTCTCCTCTCACTTGAGTGGCAAGTTTCCAAGCATTCTCGATAATTACCCCACATTGTTCTTCTTCAATCCAGCCCGCCTCAAAATGAAAAGTAGCCCTCGGTTGAGTATCTTCTCTCCCATGCGGTCCTCTGTATTCACAATGACAGGTCTATGATCCGAGTGTCGTTGATCTCCATTTATGACCCTGTAACCTGGGAATCGCCCTATCCAATCTCCATCTGCAATAGCCCTATCCAAACGCTCACGAATGTAACGTTCAGAATTATGACTTTTATTCTGCCAAGTAAACACATCACCTTCGAAACCTAGATCATGAAGGCCACAGTCCTCCAACGCTTCCTTGAATTTGTCCATACATACTTGGGGTCGAGGCACCCCACCTTCCTTCTCACAGCTTAGGAGTATTTCATTAAAATCTCCCATACAAATCCATGGTCTCCGTCTTGCCACATTCAGGACACGCAATGCACACCAAGATAAATCCTTTTTATCTGAACTTGGTTCACCATAGAAGCCCGTGAATCGCCAGGTGAAACCATCCTTCTCCGTCACATCCGTATCTATGTACAACCTTGAAACCGCTCGAACATTTAAATCAATCCCATTCTTCCAAAAAAAGTGCTAGACCACCACTCCTCCCATCGCCATCTTTTGTAAAACAATTCGTCATCCCCAATTTCCATCGAAAACCTTTATTTTCCTCCATCTTTGTCTCCGACAAAAACAGAATGTCGGGGTCCACCTCCTTCTGAATATTCAGAAGGCTACGAACTGCAGGGCCATTCCCCAACCCCCGGCAGTTCCACGCGATGAGCTTCATTGAGTTTCACGAGACTGTTCCAATAGTCCCATTTTCACAAGTTTAGCTTCCACGGATGCACCTATACCACTCTGTATCCTGGATTTCTTCGCTCGTAAATCCTGCTTATCATCAATGTCCATTAGCTCCCTGTCACAGTTTTTTTTTTACGATGTAGCAGCTGGAGAGCAAGTGGTAACGAGCTGGTAACAGCTGTGTTACAGCTGGTTACAGATCGATTACACAGCAAAAAAGCAAAGCCGCTGCCTAAATTGCCTAGGAGACAACGTGCGCCCCACGTGCCCCACCAGCTTAGCAGCAGCTAGCAGGATCAGATAGTAGTAGAATCCTTTGGAAGATTCCTGAGGCTTCTCGCGTTGGGGCCTTTGCGAGTTGCCGCCTTCCTTCCCCACGGGACAATATAGGGCTCCTTCCCCACCACCTTTCGGTCCACCTGAAGCTAGTCGGCCGGCCCTCTTGTCCGGCGTGCCTCCTGGCCGCGTCGCCGCGCGCCTCCCGCCTGCGCGGCCTGTCCGTCGGGCGCTAGCGCCGCCGAGCGCCACCCGCCAGCGCTGCTGCAAGTCTCCCACCCGAGCTGGGCGATTCGAGCTCCATAGACGCGTCCGCCGCCGCCCCTCTCCGTTGGCGCGTCCGCCACCGCGGCGCCACCGTCCTGTTCGTCCGTGCGTCCGCCGCCGTCGCCCTCTTCATACGTGCCGGCACCGGCCGCGGCCGGGCCTCGTCGTTGCCTTCCCGCGCGGCCGCCGGCGACCCCTCCTTCCCGAGCCATCTCTCGCCATCAGCCAGTGCTGCCGTGCGCCTTTCGCCTGCGCCGTACGCCTTCAGCAGCGTCGCCAAGCGCTGGCTATCAGTACCGGACGTCCGCGCCACCCAGACGTCCGCGCCGCCCAACACCGGCGTCCGCGTCGGTGCACCACCTCCTCCAAGATCTGCAGGTGCTCCCTTGCCGTGGTGGTAACCGGCCAAGGCCGCGCCGGCTCTTCGTCGGCTCCTCGTCGCCTTGCCTCGGCGCGGGGGCTCCTCCCGTGTCGACCCAGCTTGCGCACAGGCGCCGCCAGCGCAGAACGCTTGTTCGTGCCCGTTGCCGACTTGAGCACCGTCTCCACGGCCGCGCTCGAACGCTGCGACCTGGCTCATCATCTTCGACAGACTTGAGGTCGGCGTCCCCGTGAGAGCCGCTCGTGCAGCGGTGGACGTTGTTACACGGGCGCGGCACAACCAAGCATCAACAGCAGCTCAGCCAGAGGCCCCGGACGCTTCAAGACCTGCTGACCGGGAAC